>PVJX010032627.1:0-20289 GCA_004027295.1 Dolichotis patagonum
CAACCAGAATTCTACAGTTCCCTCTGGGCTGACAATGCTTCTGCATTTCTAAGTGCAAGTGGGAGATTCTCTTCCCATCTCACTTGCTGCCCTAGCAATGGATGGGCGCCTGAGGAGGCCTCCAGCCAGCAGGGTTCCCGCTCTGTTCCCGACAAGCCACAGCTGTCAGCCCACAGGAAGGAACACGACTTCGAGGCCAACCCTTCAATGATTTGTTTTGCAGTAATCCTGGTACGGTAAAATACTACAACAGTCACGGATTCAGACAGATCTAGGGCAAAGTTTATCTTCCCAAGCAACATGGCTTGTTCCTGCAGCCTCGGGATACTGCGCTGCGCCATGGAGTATTCCCATCCACGCCGTGTTCCCACATTAGAGATGCCCTCCAGAAAGCTTCACCAACCTATTTCACCGAATTCAGGCCGCTTACATGGACCTCAGCTGATGACAAACAGGAACCTCCCTTATTTGTACTGAGTCAGTTTTGTGTCGTTAAGCATGGCTACTGTAAATCATTTCAGGGAGGCTCAGAGGTAGTGGAAACAGCTTTGTGCCTCATCACTGCTGCCTGTTTCCCCCACAGTTACGTCACAGACATTATCAAAAGTAAAAGCTACTATGCTTTAAAGAACATTACCAAGAAAAGGTGAGCGGAAGAAATTTTTTACAAATCACATATTTGATAGGGGGCTTGTACGTGAAATATATAAATAACTTCTGTGATTCAATATTAAAGAAGACAAGCCATTTTAAAACTGAGCAAAGGAGGCTGAAGATGTGGCTCAGTGGTAGAGGTTTTTGCCTTGCATGAACAAGGCCCTGGGTTCGATTCCCACCCACACACCCACACACAAAGGACAAAGGATCTGAATAGGCTTTTCACTAAATCAGATATAAAATGGCCAATAAGCACATAAAGATATTCAACATCGTTAATCATACAGAAATGCAAATCAGCTGGGCATGGTGGTGCACGCCTGTAACCCCAGCATTTGGGAGGCTGAGGCAGGAGGATCACTGTGAGTTCCAGGCCAGCCTGACCTACACTGCAAACCCCTATCCAAAAAAAGAAGAAGAAGAAGAAAGAAGAAAGAAGAAGAAGAAGAAGAAGAAGAAGAAAAGGAAGAAAAAAATGCAAATCAAAACTACACGAGATACCATTTGATACCCACTAGAGTGGCCATAATCAAAAAGATAGGAACAAATGTTGGTGAGAATACAGAGGAATTCAAATTGTTATGTACCTCCAATGGGAAGTAAAATGGTGCAATTGCATAGGAAAACAGTCCAGGAGTTCTTCACTCAGTTAAGATAATCACACGCCCCACTCCTTACCTAGTTATGACCGAGAGAAAATCGCATGTCCACACAAAAACCTGTGCATGTGTATTTACAGAAGCATTTTCTTTCTTTTCTCTTTCTTTCCCTCTCCCTCCTCCTTTTTTTTTGTTCCCCTAGTATGGGAATTGAACCCAGGGCCATGCAGAGCCACGCTGGACAAGTACTCTACTACTGACCTACACTTTACTATACTTGACACAAGGTTTCACTAAGTGGTCAGGCTGGCCTCAAATTTGTGAGTAGCTGGGATTACAGGTATGCACAACCATACCTGGCTAGCATTTTCCCTACCAGGCAAAAAGTGAAAACAATCTAAACATCCATCAGTGGATGAATGAATAACCAAAACCTGGTATAGTCAAACATCTAAACATTACTTGGTTATAAAATGAACAGAAGTACAGATACATGCTATAGCATAGCTACACCTTGGAAACATTACTCTAAATGAAAAAAGCCAGATAACAAAATATCACATGTCCTATGATTCCATTTATATGAAATGTTTCAAATAGGCAAATCCAAGACAGTAGATTAGAGGTTGCCAAGGGCCAGGAGTAAATAGGGAGGGACTGCTAATGAATATAGGGTTTTTATTTGAGGTGATACAGTTGAATGTAGGGATGAAGGTACAACTATGTTACTACACCAGAGATACACACTGAGTCACACACTAAGTGTACTGAGTGGTATGTGAATTATATGTAAATAATGGTGTTGAAAAAATAGGAGGAAGCCAGATGCGGTGGCGCACATTTGCAATCCCAGCACTCAAGAGAATGAGACAGGGCTGGGGGTTTAGCCTGGAAAGCTCGAGGTCATGAGTTCGATCCTTGGTACCAAAAAAAAGAGAATGAGACAAGAGGATGGCAAGTTTAAGACCAGCCTGGACTATATAGTGAGACACTATCTCAAAGAAAAACAAAAACAAAAACAAAAAACAGTGTGGGAGTGCAATTCCGGGATAAAAAAAAAGGAACATGAGCAAATCTATAGCAAATTAATGGCCAACCAAGCTACCTTGTGGCACGAGACTTGAGTGGCCAACCAGGCACCTCAGTGAATTCCTAGTACAGCCAGACATGGTGGCACATGGTTGAGGCAGGAATATCCTAAGTTCAAACCAAGCCTGGGCAACTTAGTAACTTAACACTTTATCTTGAAATAAAAAGAGCTGGGGAGCATAGCTCAGTGCAAAGGTTCAATTCCCAGTTTGAAAAATAAAAAAAGCCAAGAAACAACCAACAAATAAACCAATTCCTGGCACACACCAAAAGCTCTTTCCCTTGTAGAGTGGACCCTCTACTCTCCTAGACTCCTCGGAGAGGGTCAGAGAGGAATCAGGGAAGGGCGCAGTAGATAGTGAAAGTGTGGTGTGTTCCCCTGCGCTCAGACACACCCAGGTGAGCACCAAAGGTGTCCGACTGTACCCTGCACACCTGCCTCCCAGGTATGTCGAACTTCAAAGGACACGCTCAAGCTGAGCTCACACAGCGACACTGCTGCATACTGGTCATGCCAGCAAAGCAGCTTTGTGGCAGAGATACCCTCGGGCCATATCTACTCAAGGCAGAACCTAGGGATGAGGTTTGCCTGGGGAGGCACCTGGGACTGCTCCCACCTGGAACTCCACAGTGGCCAGGGAAGGCCAACAAAGAAAAGGATCACCAGGACCAAAGAAGGCTTAGAACCCAACCCAGAAGGACAGATGGAGGCCGAAAGCCCAGCCTCTTTGGGACAAGAACAAGCCCAGTGAACATCTTTGCTCCTGAAAATGAACCTCTGTGCGCGTAACTATTATTCCCTTGAAGCAGATACCCCACAGCAGAATTACCTTTGGGTGCAAGCTTTGCAGCCCAGCTAAAGAGCGTTCAGAGAACGCCAGCCGGCGTGCAGCCCTTCCCTGTCCACCCTCTTACTCTCACCCAGGCTACAGGCCAACAACAACAAGGGTTCCGGGCAAGCACGCAGGCCTGGCCCCACCTCTGGAGCCTTCTCCCCACACTCGACTCAGGATAGGGAAGCACAGGAACCCAGCGAGGAGGCCAGTTTCCCGTCTACCCCTGGATGAGACACTCGTCCTCAGGACCCCAGGGCAGCAGCTTTCCGGTCGTCAGCCTCTCCCTGCCGGGACCTTCTTATTACTACCAAGAAAATTCTTCTCCCCAGCATATTATTTTAGTTAGCAGTGCCATTCCCAGTACAGAACAGAGCCTCAGGGCAAACCACACTGGACAGTGTCCTGACAAAACCTACATCTTGTGTAGTAAACAATGACATCTTTTTCCTGATTAGAAAGAGCAGCACATGCTGTTATCTGTGGTAGAACATTTGAAACAAAGTACAGTAAAAGCTCGGTAAGGTGGCATTTAACTATAATCCTAGCTGCTCAGGAGGTTGAGGAAGGAGGATCAATGTGGAGTTCAAGGCCAGCCTGAACTACGAAGTGCGACCCTGTCTCAAAAAAAAACAAATGAGAAAACAAAACAACACAACATTCTTGAGGATCTGTGGTATGCTGTGCTGAACTGCACCCGGGAAACCTACACCAATCCACACACCCCGAAGCAGCGTAGCAGGGTCTGTTTAACAGAAGTCACTCCATCATTGTGCTACTGTTCTTATCGGTACCGGGGATCGAACTCATGACCTCATGCTTGGAAGGCAGGCGCTCATGCCGCTGAGCTAAATCCCCAGACCCTGTGCTACTATTTTTGGCATTTACTACTTTCCCAATGCTTTTGCCTTAAAACCCTATTTTTGGGTGTGTAGGTTAGCAGTAGAAGACTAGTGCACATAAGGGCCCTGGGCTCAACCCTCGGTACCATATACAAAAAGTCCATTTATTTGTGTATATGAACAAAACTAACGTAAAACCGATAGGTGACAGCGGTGGCAGGAGCCTGCGGTGCTGCAGGTCAACGGTCACAGAGGCCCGGGCTCTGCGGCCGGGGGCACCCAGCGGTGCTGGTCCTCTGTCCCATGCAGGCTCTGCGGCCTGGGGCACCCAGCGGTGCTGGTCCTCTGTCCCATGCAGGCTCTGCGGCCTGGGGCACCCAGCGGTGCTGGTCCTCTGTCCCATGCGGGCAGCCAGCAGATACACACAGGAGGGAGATGAAGATGACATGATGTCTGCTAACCTAAAATACCTTTCTTTGGGAATTCTGGTCTTTCAGACTACCAGTTTGGACCTAACAAGCACTATTCTAGGACTTCAAAGGAGGAAGGACCTCATTATCTATTCTCTGTAGTTGTGCTGAACTTTTTTGAAGATAATGGCCTGCCTTTTTTAGTCTACAGAGACGATAGACATAGTCTAAGAGCACTGAATACTGAGCCAAATACTACAAGATGAAATTCTTTTTTTTTTTCTTTTTGAGACAAGGTTTCACTATGCAGTTCAGGCCAGCTTTGAACTCACTTTGTAGCCCAGGCTGACCTTGACCCAGCAGTGATCCTCCTGCCTCAGCCTCCTGAGTGCTGGGATTACAGCTGTGTGTCACATGATGAAATTCTTTTGTTTTTTTTTTCATGATGAAATTCTTAATAAACCTATGGAAAGACATGGCTTGCTATTCTGTCAGGGAGTTTATTTTGAGAAAATCTTAGAAGAAACAAAGCAATCAGTGTGGATAAGAAATATTCAGCTTGGTTTTTTTGGAGTTTAACTGGATCAATGGGTTTATATGTTTATGATGGAGATTTGGTATCAAGGAATGGATTTTTTCAGGGATATAATCAAGTGATAGCTTGTTCTTCAGGCCCTCGGAGGCCTTGTTAGAGCTGCTGTGATTAAGTATGTGGATAATATTTTAAAAGCACTTGCAACCTCTACCCGTAATATCATCAACACCGATACCCTATTTTTGGTTATGGGATTTTGTGCCAACTGGTGTCTTTTTCCTTGGAGCCACCTTTGTATAACAGCTACTTTCTTATACGGTTATGATCTCAAGCCAGCAGGAAATCCCACTAAAGCCTAGTCATGCTGTCTTTTGCTGATTTTCATGATGGTTCACTAGGAATCCCAAATTAATCTCCCCCCTAGGACATCTACAAATTTTCTGAAGACACCATCATCTTGAATCTGATTCTATTTTTCAAAGTTCTGGAAAAATACACATGTTTAAGGATAAAGCATGTACTGTATATGTAACAAAGCATATTACATCTAGAATTCAAAACCTGACAAGTATTTCCAGGAATTAGAATTAGAAGAAACACTGGAGGAAATTGAAATCTGAGTTTAAAAAGAATCTTTTTTTTTGGGGGGGGGACCAGGAATCAAACTCAGGCCCTTGCCCTTACCAGGCAGCTCGGTGTCACAGAGCTATATCCTTGGCCCAGGAATCTACCTTTTCAATTGCTGTAGAAATGTCCTACACGCTCTTGGTGAGAGCACACACTCAGATACCACTTTTTGCAAATTAAATGTATTTACTCGGGCTGAGGATTTAGCTCAGTGGCTTAAGCGCCTGCCTGGCAAGCGCGAGGTCATGAGTTCGATCCCCGGTACCAAAAAAAAAAAAAAAAAAAGTATTTACTCTTATTAAATGTTACTCAGTCTATAAAAATACATCCAATCACATGGCATATTTGAAAATTATGATTACCTATAAAGCTGTGAAAAAGCAGAACTACAATTTAAAAGAAAAATCATCTGGATGGTAGGTAGAAGAAAAAATGAAACAAGACTGGCTGAGTTAGCAGTTGTTGAAGTTGCACATAGGTGTCTGTGGTTTCATTACACCACTCTCTAAAATCACCTAAGTTTACATTTTTCCATATTAGGGACTGGTGATACAGCTCAGTGGCACTGCACCTGCCTGCTAACTGCAAGGTCCCAAGTTTGATTTCTGGTACAAAACAAAACAAAAACATTATCTTTTACTTTTTTTTTTTTTTTTTTTGTGCCTGGGATTGAACTCATGACTTCACACTTGCCAGGCAGGTGCTTATGCCACTGAACTAAATCCCCAGCCCCTACAAAAACATTATCAATAACGTAATTTAAAAAATTGAAAAAGCCTATTTGATTTCTAATGATTTTGAACATTTTCTCCCACTTTAGAAATCAGTCATTAATATTCCCCACTTGTCCTTTTTTCTATGAGGAGGTTCACCTTGCTATATTCATTTTGTAAAAGTCCTTTATATTCAAAGACCTTCAGTTTCCATACACTGCAGGAATGTTTTCTAGTTTTTATTAGCTCCTGCTTTGTTTCAAATGGTTTCTGAGTTTTAAGTAGGTAGGCAAAGGTGGGTGCTGGCCTTTAGGGCTTACCTAGTGTTAGTGCCAGGTGAAATATTTCTGGAAAGAACTTTGAGGTTGACCTTGAGCAATAAAACCCAAAACATAAACATTCTGACAATAGCGTATGGTCACAGAAGAGTAAGCAGCACAAGAGAAGACAGGCTTTCTCTGTGGACACAACTTACTTTTTTTGTTTTTTGTTTTCGGTCATTTTAAGACAGGGTCTTGCTATGCACTTCAAGCTGGCCTTGGGCTCACTTGTGGTCCAGACTGGTCTTGAACTTGCAAAGATCCTCCTGCCTCAGCCTCCCAAGTACTGGGATTACAGGAGTAGGAGACCACACCAGGCTACAATTTACTTTTTAAAATGGTAATACTAACTTGCATTTTACCCTTCAACGTGAATCTTTCTCTTCCTCACAAAGCTGTTATGATTGTCAGAGGAGACTGTGCTCAGAACAGCTGGCTCGGATTTCCTTATTATTAAATAATAATACAGATAATAATAATAACCGCTTTTAATACTTACTATCAATATTATTTTTAAAACCAGCAAAGCAGCCTGTAGTCCCAGCCCTGGGGAGGCTGAGGCAGAGGGTCACTGTGAGTTCCAGGCCAGCCTGAACTACATGGCAAGACCCTGCCTAAAAAAGAAAAAAATCAAAAACCCTAAAAGCGACTATATAAGGTATTATTATCACGCTCTTTTTTTAATCAGTGCTGGGCATTGAAACTACTGCCTCACACAGTACTACCTAGCACTCTACTACTGAGCCATATCCCGGCCCATCACCCTGAGTACAACACGCAAGAGTAAGCCATTGCCCGAGGTGGTGAAGATCAAATTTAGACCGCAAGCCAAGCCAAGGGCATAGCCACCAGGCTACACCACCGCAGGGGGCCTCGGGACATGGCCCTGCTGACAGAGCTTCAGTCTGGGTCCCAAGGCAGTTCCCCTCATGACTCTTACAGGTTTTTTACCAAGCATCCTGTTTGATTCCCACCCACTGGAGACTTCTGACATCACTTCAGATGCTATTTGTTTTTGAAATAGAGTCTTGTTCTGTAGCTCAGGCTGGCCTGGAACTCATGGGGACCTTCCTGCCTCAGCCTCCCAAGTGCTTGGCTTAAGGTGTGTGCCACCATGACCGGCTCAGATGCTCTTTTTAAAAACCCATCTGCCCTGCCCTCAGCTACCCCTGCCATTCCTCAGGTGACCTCCTCTGGTCCTGAACGAGTGACACGTAGTGGCCTGTGGACTCCCCCTTGCTCTCTTGAGGCACACTGGTGCCTCATTAGTTCACTCCTATTCTGCCTCTGCCCAGCCCTGCTGCACACGTCTGCTCAGAAGCCATGCCGGCTGGGAGCACAGCACAGTGCCCTAATGTGGCCTCGAGGGGCTGCTGGAAAGGAAGAAGCCAGCTCAGCTGCCAGAGAGGAAGCCCGGGCCGTGCCGAGATGACAGATGCCAGGGAAACGTTCAGCAGAGGCCGCTTCCTGACTCACAGAGGGGCCCCTCTCCCACTCCTGGGTTCTCACAGCTGCCCTGCCGCCTCTGCTCTGCTGGGCCTCCACGGAGGCCTCACTCACTCGGGGACACTGTGATGACTCACTCTCTCTCAGTGCCCAGGCCACGCCTACCGTAAGCAGGCCTGGCCGCAGGGGCAGCAGCTGCAGCAGTCCCTCCCCTGGCATTCTGGCCACAGAGCATGGCCACCGGGCAAGAGTGTTCCGAGGCCACGGCCTGTCCTGCTTGGGAGATCCTGAGGGGTCCAAGGATACGTGCTTCTCTCCCCGGGCACTCCCGGGTCAGGCTGTGACGGGGGCCGGTGACAGGCAGCGACAGATGGTTGCTGGGTAGTGTCAGGGCACTGACTTTCCAAATCCACGGTTTCTCTCTGGCACCCCCGTCTGAGAGGCGCCGAGTGCAGCCTGGGTGTGGGGTGGCATTCCGGCCCTCCAGCCCCTGCAGACGTGAGCCTCGTCCTCGGGCGGCTGGCGGCACACCCCGAGTTCTGTACAGTGCCTGCGGGCCGGGATCCAGGTCCGAGTCCAGACAAGTGAACTCAGCACAGCTGGCTGTTTCCTAAGCCGGCACCGCTCCGCACGGGCGGCCCAGGAGAAGGTCCTTGTGGTCACCTTTCCACTTCACTGCTGAAGAGCGAGGGGAAGGGCCCTCCCTCCTCACCCGCCAGGTCCAGCCCTGCCGCTGCTCCCGCTGAGTTCCGTCCACTCCCACATGTCACGTGCAGCCGCAAACTCACGAGGCACAACCTTCTGTTGAGCCACTTTTTCCCAAGCCAGTGGCAATCAGCTGACTGCTCTGGGTTCCCAAGGCACAGAAGAGAGCAGAGGAGAGTGAGGGACTGAACCAGCTCCAGGCACGGGGACAGTGCTCCCCGCTGTCACCTGGCCTCCTCAGGGGTCAGGCAGCACCTGAGACCTTGGACTGATGTAGAACTGAGGTCTACTGAGCGGGAACGGTGGACTCACGAGGCCATGGATTGTAAAGTCAGTCAGGTCAGGGACCACACCGTGACCACCTGTCCCTGCCTGTCGCCAGCCCCAATGCCTGACCTGAGTGCTCCTGGGGAGAGAAGTGCGCACACCAGACCTCCCGGGAGCCTCCAAGGAATGCTAAACCTGGGGTATGCACTGGCTTCCTGCCCTCCTGGCAGGTACATAAAGAGGCATGTTTACTCTGCTCTCTTCAAACGCTGATCCAAATGCTGAGGGATCTTTTCTTCCTCAGGCTTAAAGTCAGACTTCCTGAAGAAGCCTGGCAACATTTTGTAACCCTTTTCTGTGAGGGTTTCAACTCAAACTCCGTATCCCAGCCACACTCACGGGGGTCAGAGTAATGAAGTGGAAAAGACCGCGTTCACGATTTTTGGCTGCGTCTGCCCCCATCTCTAAGCAACCCAGGCCCTGTACTGCGCGGTGGCCACCCAATGCCACGGGCCCCGGCCGCCCACCGGTGTTTGTGCTCCGGCAGATGAGGCGAGTTAAAGGGTTATACAAACTCAAGGCGCTGAGCAAACAGACCAGAGTGTGCTGAGCAGATGTGCTGGGGGGGCCGCGGGTCCACACCACTGAGTGTGCTGACCTGTGGGCTGGCCCAGCTCCCTTCCTCCGGGACCCATGATGCAAACACCCCAGAGAGCCAGCCCTGGCTGCTGGGTGGCCCCCCTAGCATGGGACTCACCCTCACCCTCTAAGCCTCCACTCCAGCAGGAAGAATCACCCACCAGTGCAGACCTACTGGGCTCTGGGAGGAACCTACTGGTCATTTCCTTCTGGACCAAAAGGAAAAGCCATTGGGCTAACTTGGGGCCCCCTGTCGACAAATGGGGTAAGAGCCTACCACCTTTGGGCATCTTTATTAGACTGTAGCACATAAAGCCCTTGGGGCTCAGAAAGTCCTCCGATAGCCAGGCATGGTAGTAACCAGCACCCAAGAGGCTGAGACAGGAGGATTGTCACAAATTTGAGGCCAGTCTGGACTACACAGTGAATTCAAGACCAGCTTGAACTACACAGTGAGACCCTGTCCCCCCAAAAGTCCTCAAATTAGAGTATCCATGGCACTGAATTCCCTTACATTCCCAGGTTATCAAGGAGCATTGACCCACATTCCTAAAATGGTATGAAAGATTTGATTTAGGAAGCTCTTTTTTTTGGTACCGGGGATCAAACTCACGATTTAGGAAGCTCTTAACTGGGAACCTGAAGACTCCTTCATCCCCAAAACAAGAACACAGGTGGGAAGTACACACACAAAGTACCACTGTGTGGCTAGTCTTTGTCTCTGGAAGCTGCTCCTGATGGTTCTGCTTTTTTGATACTGGGACTCGAACTCAGGACCTTGTGCTTGCCAAGCAGGCCCTGTGACGCTGAGCTACATCCCCTGCCCAGTTCTGCTTTTTAAAGCGCTCGGCTGTGCCAGAGCAAGATTTGGTTCTGCTCAGCAGAAGCCCCAGCCAGCCCAGGAGTGTTGCCCAGCTGTTCCGGCCCATCCTCGCTGACCTGCTTCCCATTTCCCTTTCTGGATCTGTTTGGGAGATCAGGCCTCATGGGACGGGGGGATGTCCAAGGGTACCCCTCCAGGCCAGTGGGGGCTGGAAGAGGTGACTTCAGAAGTGTTTAGAGGGCTGGCCTGAGCCACTGAGGACTGAGGGCGGGAAGGCAGCCGGGCTCTCAGCGACTGCAGCAGCAGCTTGAGATTCCAGACCAAAGCCCGGCAATTTCCTTCCATAAAGGACCAGAGTAAATATTTCAGGCTTTGTGGCCGCAGGGTCTCTGTCACGACCACCATAGGTAACACAGAGGCGGCCACAGACGGCGCACGGACAAATAAGCTTGGTGAGGTCCCTGCAGGACTATCACAACAGGCCACAGTCTGGACTCTGCCTCGGGGTGCTGATGTGCTGACCTCTGCTCTAGCTCCAGGACGGGGACCTCGGAGGCCAGGCCATCCGCCTGCCCTGTGGTAGATCCTTGGTCAGTGGGTGCTTTGTAGGATGATCGGAGAGCTCTGCCATCTGCTCACCATCAAAGCCAACTTGGCAGCTTTTCACCTGTCTGCGGGGCAGAGCCAGGCGCTCACAAGAGACCCTCCCAGGAGGCTCAGCGGCTCATGGAGCCAGGGAGGAGTGGGTCCTCCAGCGTGACGCCCGAGGCACCTGGAGACTGCAGGTGTTTGCGAAGAATTTCCGAAGGGCCCACAGCTCTCCTCAGATTTATTTATGGACTCCCTGAAAGGGCCAAAAGCCCTAGAGTAAGTTCCCTTGCCCAACCAGAAAGACAGCGAGTTCCTTTGCATTTGAAAGAGCTCTTACAAAATGTTAAAAAAAAGAAAGTGATTTAAAAAAAAAAAACTGCAGAAAAATAGATAAATGACACAAAGAAGAAGTAATTTACAAGACACAAATGGCCAAAAAAGAAGTGAAAGGATATTCTGTCTCACTCATAATTAAAGAAATTTTAAAAAGTCATAGTATAGTTGGGTGTGGTAGTACACTCCTGTAATCCCAGCACTCAGGAGGCTGAGGCAGGAGGATCCTGGCAAGTTCGAGACCAGCCTGGGCTACAAGGTGAGCCCAAGGCCAATCCGAACCGCATAGTGAGACTCTGTCTCAAAAAGACAAAAAAAAAAAAAAAAAAATCAGAGTATATCATTTTTCACAAGGTCAGATTGGGTAATGTTTAAATAAAGATAAACGATATGGTCTTGGAGGGAGGTGGAGAAAAAGGCACTCTCAGACATGCTGATAGGATTATGTTAGTGTAAAACCTTTTAGAAGGCTATTTAACAGCATATATTAATTTTAAAACATGCTTATGCTGTGGTCCAGCAATTCCACTTCCAGGAATTTATTTTATAGAAATACATGTACAGGGAAGTTCCCCTCCAAGCATTCGTAAATTGCAAAATTTTAAAACTACACCAAATGTGTACTGGTAGGAGCTGGCTGAATAAATTATAGCACATCTACATTATAAAAGAATACAGAACTACTGAATAAAGAGGAAGAACTCTAGAGTTTAAAATAAGAAAGTAAATTTCTTTCTTTCTTTCTTTCTTTTTTTTTTTGTCTTTTTGAGACAGGGTCTCATTATGCAGTTCAGGCTGGACTTGAGCTCACTTTGTAGCAGTGGCTGGTCTCAAACATGCAACAATCCTCCTGCCTCAGCCTCCCTAGTACTGGGTTTACAGGCATGCACAAACCACGCCCAGCTAAGAGTGGGAAAGCCAAATTGTAGTAGTTAAAAATAAAAAGAGCCGGGTGCGGCAGTGCATGTTTGGAAGTATTTCTTCAGTATTGCTTTAAAACTTGTATATACCAAAGGTACTCTACTTAGTTATTTATTTACATATTTTTGAAAGAGTCTTGCTGTGCAGGCTGGCCTTTAACTCACTGTGTAGCTCAGGCTGGCTTTGAATTGCAGCAATTGTCCTGCCTTAGCCTCCCAAGTGCTAGGATGACAGGCGTGCACCAATAATTATATTTATAATTATAAAAAATAAGAAACGTGGCTGGGCATGGTAGCACACACCTGTCATCCCAGCACTGGGGAGGCTGAGGCAGGAGGATCACTGTGAGTTTGAGGCCAGCCTGGGCTACAAAGTGAGTTCAAGGTCAGCCTGAACTATAATGAAACCCTGTCTCAAAAAGACAAAAAGAAAGAAAAATACTGATGGGCCTATTAGTTGCTCTTAATTTTTTTTTTTTATAACTTTAGAGTTCACTTTCAAGCCTTTCTAAAGGGGACTTGCAATATGATGCTATTTTTATATTAATCTGTGTGTGTGTGTGTGTGTGTGTGTGTGTTGCCAGGGACAGAACTAGGACCTCAAGAATGCTGGGCAAGCGCTCCACCACTCACTGGCTCACACTCCCAGCCCCTTTTATCTCATGCTTTATTATGGAAAGCATCTCTGCATTTTGGAACTTAAATTCCTCAAGTACCAGGGCCGTCCTGTTCTTTTACCCATGAAATTCAGACCTGCCGTCCTCACAGGGCCCCAGCATAACTAAAATAATGGGGGTGATGCCGGGGTTTTATTTTTCACCTTGATGAAAGGGTGGGTGGCTTCCACACTGTCCAAGAACAAACAACCACGACTCCTGTGTCACAATTTACACAATTTAGTGAAATGTGTATGCGGGACGGTGAATGTGCTTCTTATAGTTTCAACATGTTTTCCTCTGGGAATTCGGAACAAGGGTATACTCATTTTTCTTTTAAATCTACATGGTTAAAAGAACTAAAATAAATGTGCTCAAAAGAACACAATGTGTATTTTCCTGACACCAACACAGACAAAGTAACGAAGTCTTCACATTCATGGGGTCAGGGACACCTCTCAGAGCCTCCCCCGAGAGCAGGGTGCTGGGCTCTGCTTGCCCAATGCAGACTGCAGTGGAATTTCCATTTCCACAGACCTGGGCCCACATACTTAGTTAGTGCTTTCTGCCTGGACAGTTAGCAAGGCAAAGCAGGGGAAAGGAGACGCGAGAAGACCTTGGGCCTGGCCTCTGGCATGTGGCCTGTGGGCGATCACTAAGATGTCAGCACCTTTCCGAGCTCTTTACCAAAGGACCAGAAGTTCCCACAGCTCCCTTGGAACAAAACACGGGCCCTTCAACAGCGTGACTCACTGGTAAAAGGGGAAATCAGAAACCAGAGTGCAAACAGTAACGGTACATACTATATCCTGAAAACAGCTTCACAGTAAACTGAGGCAGATGAGATTTCCCTATTGAGCACACGTCCTTTATTCTTTTTCTTTCGGTATCAGGAATCGAACTCAGGACCTCACACTTGCCAGGCTGAGTCAGTGAACTATATCCCCGGCCCTGGCGCCAGAAGTCTGTTATTCTTACGCTTTTCCAGCTCTGAATGGCACCTTGCCTGACCCAGACGCATGCAGAGAGTTCTCTTTGTCCCTCTGGGAAGACTTCTTTGTTCCCACTTAGATTTTCTTTCTTTTACCCTGTGCCTTCCTCTAAGAGCACCCACACACACACCAAAAGCAGCACATTTTGTGATATTCTGTTAGTCCCAAGAAAGGGGGACTCAGTATGGTGAGAAAACACTGCTCTCCCCCAAACCGGGCTTCTTTTGTTTGTTTCTCTCTCTCTCGTTCCTTCTCTTTTCCCTCCTCTCTCTGTCTCCGTCTCTCT
Source organism: Dolichotis patagonum (assembly GCA_004027295.1). Classification (NCBI taxonomy): domain Eukaryota; kingdom Metazoa; phylum Chordata; class Mammalia; order Rodentia; family Caviidae; genus Dolichotis; species Dolichotis patagonum. Next base: position 14,284 of record PVJX010032627.1, read on the forward strand.
CATTTTAGGCAAGAGTTCTACCACTGGACTACTCCCTCACCCTGGCATTTTAGAAAATGAAGAAGAGACCCCACACAGGTGTTTCTGAGTCTGTCATTCCATTCTCGACAAAGGCAAAGATGGGAGCTGGGGAGATTCAAACACAGGGGGTTTGGTTTTTGGTTGTACGGTTGTGCTCCCAGAGACACTGGCAATGCAAAGTGAAAGTGGGCAGCGGCCTTCTTCTTCCTGCTCCTGTCTTCTCCGGGCACGTGGCTTGTACGCTGCCTCCTCAGCACCAAGGCCAAGGCCAGAAGGCCAGGGGCCAAGCACCTCAGAGCCATGTCCTGCTGCCCGCAGGACCTCCTAGCTCGGGAGGCCAGGAACGGCTTTGCTGTCAGCCCTCCCCTTCTTGGGACACCCAGGATTATAAGGTGAAAGGGAGGAAGTGGCAACCAGAAAAAGCTGCCTGTAATTCACAAGCAGATTCCTGAGAACAAAAGCGAAAAGCAGAACATGGGTACTCACTGTTAGTGAGGTGAAGGTCATGCACATCCCGCCAAAGCCATTCAGAGCCAGGGCGATGAAGATGAGCACAGAGAGAGCTGCAGGAAAACAGAGCTGTAAGTGGGGAGCCACAGCTGACCTGCGGCAAGCCCAGGGCCTCCTGGGAGCAGGCTCGGGATAAACGCAGGCTGAAAGGACAAGCCACTGAGTTTATTGCCCGATGCTCACAGAGGGGAAAGCCTCCTGCTTACTCTCTTCCCCTGACCTGCCTCGTGGAGCCTGAACTCTTGCAAAGGCCCATGCTCAGCCTGCTTTCTCCACTAACTTAGCTGTAAGCAAGAGACCTAAGGGAGCTACTTCACTGAAACAAACAATCTAGACTTCCCAAAAATCAGTGAGCCTGGCTAAGATTCTGATAAGCTTCAGGTCTGATTTTGGTGTTTGTTCTCAGTCTTCAAGTCAACAACCCCATCTGAATAGGGATAGGGACCAGGGGGCTTTCAAGCCATATTTAAAGCTCTGGTCTGGACTGCCTTGTAAAGACTCAGCTCACAACTTCTGTATCCACAGAGGCCCAGTTCCCTCAGGCTGATGTCTTCCCTCAGGCTGACATCAGTGAGGTCATGAGGAACCAGCTATACGGAGGTCTGTGGACCCTGGGACTCCTCTACGCACCTGTCTGGGGTGATTCCTCGCTTTCCTGGCTGCCCCTGTGAGATAAGCAGCCAACAGAGGCCTAACAGGTAGCTGGCCGAGCTTGAGCGGGGAGCCCCAGCCCCACCATGCAGCACCCGACAGCAGGTGGGCCAGGGTGCACCTCTGGGGGTCCCTTGACAAAAGGGTGGAGGAAAGGCAGACTTACACTTTGGGTTACTTGCTCCATATGCAATCAGCAAGCAGGAGACAGCAAAGCAGGCACTAAAACCAAGCAGAAATAGCACATTATTTTTAGGTTATTGATCGTCATTATGTGTTATCATGTAAGGCTATTTACTCTGTACTCTTTCAGAATGTTTATAATCATTTGATTAAACAATCCCAGGAGCTGGGTGTGGCATAGGTCTGCAACTTCAGAACTCTGGGAGGTGAGGCAGAAAGACCACAAATTTAAGCCCAGGCTGGGCAACTCAGTGACTTAGCAAGACCCTTTTTCAAAATAAAAAGGGCTGGGGATGTAGTTCAGTGTGAAGGCCTTGGAATCAATCCCTTATTAAAAAAAAATCTAGGAATTTCTAAGGAGAACAATTGGCTCCTATTTGCTGGTAAGGAAAATAAATACTATAAGAAAGAAGAAGGAGGAGGAAGAGGAGGAAGAGGCGGAGGAGGGAGAGGAGGAGGAGGAGAAGGAGGAGAAGAAGAAAGAAAGAAAAGAAAGAAAAGAAAGAAAAGAAAGAAAGAAAGAAAGAAAGAAGGAAAGAAAAGGGGGGCTGGGGATTTAGCTCAGCGGCATAAGCGCCTGCCTTGCAAGCGTGCGGTCGTGAGTTTGATCCCCGGTACCAAAAAAAAAAAAAAAGAAAGAAAGAAAAGGAAAAAGGGAGAAGGAAAGAAGGAGGAAGAGGAAAAGAAGGAGGAAGAGGAGAAGAGGAGGAAGCCAGACATGCACGGTGACACATGCCTATAATCCCAGCACTTGGCAGGCTGAGGCAGGAGCCAGCCCTGGCTACATAGTGAATTCAAGGGCAGCCTGAAATATACTGCAAGACCCTGTCTTAAAACAAACAAACAAACAAACAAACAGAAACAAAAACTAATTTCTGTCTTCTCCCTGGTAAGAAACAAACTTTCTTATAAACCCCACACTGCACTGACCCCCAACCCATGGGAGGGGCCCAAGGCTCTGAAACAAAGGAAGACACAAGCATTCCTCAGGTTCCTGAGCCTGCTCGGTGAGGATGCAGGGAGACGTGGCTACTCCCAGAGCCCCTGCACTTGGCTCTGCCCTGGGAACCAAGGCCTCGTCGACTCTGACAAGTGAGTAGAACCGATCTCCCCAACCTTTTCCCTTCAGTTGTGGGTTTTGCTCTCTGTGAGTCACAACCCTGCAAAGTTCCAATGGGAACAAGGGAGGGGACAGACCTGACTGTGACTCTGACAGCTGGAGCTTTAGAGACCAGGAACCCACCCCGAGAGGGTACACGGGATGACCCATTAATACATTATATAATAAATTAGGACAGGGATGGTGAACCTCTTACAGACCAAGCGCCGAACTGAAAGCCAAAACTCACTCATTTATCACAACGTGCTACTTAAACCTTAATGCTTACATTTTAGTTTAGAAAAAAACTACATTTTGTCCTAAAAAAAAAAAAACACAATACAGTAACACACATGATATAGGTTCAGGACCACTCTATCAGGATTTCCATTCTTTAATCTCATTCATTCTAAAAATTTTATTTATGTTGTTTTATTTAATTAATTTATCTGTTTTGCTGGGCTGGCAGTGGGACCTAGGTCTCGTGTAGGCTAAGCATGTGTCCCACCACTGAGCCTGGGCATTCAGGGAGTCGCATGGAGCACCTGCCAGCAGGCTCCAGGAGCCCCTCTGGAATCCACCTGCCCGCCCTGTCCCCAGGGAACCCGCACTGACCTGCCCAGCAGCCTGAGCTTCCTCGGACCGTACTTGTCCATGATGATGCCCAGGGGCAGGGTGATGGCACTGAGCAGGAAGGAGCCCACGGTGAAGGCCAGGTTTAGGATCTCGTCCTGGGCCTTGCAGCTGAGCCAGCCATTCATCCATGTCACCTCCTCGGGCTCGGGCTCCGCGGTGCCGTGCACTGTGCCGTTGGTGACATTCTCTGTGTGTGCAGAGGGAGAGAAACTGACAATGGGGCCATGGCAGGGATTCCCAAAGCTCAGAGGGGCACGTGCACCTGCACAGTCACCCCACTGGGGATGCCAGAGCTGGCTCTGGGCTGCCTCACACTGGGCTTGGGTGTCCATGTGACTCAAACCCCCAGGAGTGATAATGCAAAGGTTTCTAACTTTGGTAGGGGTCCTAAACCTGTGGAGAAATCAAAAATGAAACCTGTGCTTCTAAACCCCTGAAAACATAGTCTCCGGGCAAGGTGGCACACACCTATAATCCCACCACTGGGGAGGCTGAGACAGAAGGATTACCCCAAGTTTGAATCAGCCTAGGCTATAGAACAGTGAGTTCAAGACCAGCCCCAACTACATAGAGAAACCCTGTCTCAAAAAACAAACAAATGCTTATACAGACATTTTCCAAACCATGGCTCAGAGCACTGATTTTTGTGTTAAAAAAAAAAAATATACAAAGCCTTGTCCATAATTTCAAGAGGCTCACTGCCCCCTGAAGCATGGATGAGTCCCTAGGTTAGGATCCCCCTTCTAGAGTGTCCTATATCCTACAGCAGTAGACGCTAGGACCCAGCCATGGTGACAGGGCCCCAGACTGGCTAGAGCCTTCTGAGCAGCTCTGTCCACGGAAACAGACTGCAGCCAGCGTAGAGGCAGATCCTAGACTACCGGGAACGACCAGGCGCTGATCTCACAGTGCCAATGCCCTGCTTCTCCTTGGTCAGCTCAGGCAGACTGAGTGGGCTTCCCTGTCTCCTTCGGCAGTGAGCACAGTTGGCTTCTTAAACACAGATCAGGCCGTGTGAGATTTTCTTTCTTGGTGTTTTCAAAGTATCAACCACCACACACGCTGAGTGCATCTTAGAAACTCTTCAGAGATGGATTTTTTAAAAAAGTAGTCCAAAATTACTTGCTATCTTCGGTTGAGCTGCCCCTTTCTGAGTTTCCTCGCTGGGGTCACTGTGTTGCTGTCCCATGACCACACCCAGGCCTGGCTGCTGCGCCCCTGAACCTCACGTGGTGACTACGCCCACTGTGATCTCAGACCCGCAGGACCTCCTCCAAAGTCCCCACCCAGCACCAAAACAACGCCAAAAGGGAAGAAAAAGCGCTGCGGCAGTTGAAGGTTGGAGGACGAGGGCTGTGGGAAAGTGGCTGAGGAACTCTCGCCTCGCCCAGACTGCTAGTTAAGAGATGCTGACTAATCTGTGCAGAAACAGGGCAGAATGATTAGATGTGGGGTTATAATGGACAGTCAAGGAAACACTTTTCCTTAGATAACCACCTGCCTCCCAATTGCAGCTCTGGCGCCAGAGCTGTAAATCTGAGGTCTGCAATGCTGCAGTCTGCAAAGACTTGCCCAGCCTCTCAGGGCTGCCCCAAAGTCACTGAAGTGAAAGCACCCAGCTGACTTGTGCCACACGCCAACCTTTGACCAATAAGCACTGCTGCGGCTTGCTGAGACGGTGGTGCTAGAACCCGGTCTCTGGGTTCCAATTTTGGTTTCTCTATTTGCTATTTGTGTAATTCTGGGGAAGTGATTTGATCTTGCTTTACTGCCTTCTCTTAAAAGGGACATAATATTCACCTCTAGATCAATGAGAAAGTTCAGCTAACATTCTAGAGCTCACACAGGCATAGAATGTGCTCAATGAATAATGGCTAAAAGCAATCATTATTATTACGATTCCTGGAGGCTTAGGATGGAGGTAATGGTGCTACTGGGCAGCAGCAGAGCTGGACAGTGAGGGAGCAGCGGTCTGTAACAGTGCATGGCTAGCAGGATACGTGTCTAGTCTCCCACTGGGCTGTGAGCCCTGCGGGCACAGACCATGTTCAGGTTACCTCTGTGTCCCAGTACCTTTCCAGGCCCTGGCCACAGTAGCTGTTTACTGAATGAATGAAAACAATGAAACCGGATCTCAACAGCCAGAAGGATCAAGAGGGGAAAAGAAATAGGACGAGCAGAACCAAGTTTAACACAGAGAAGATTTAGGAAGGTCACAGCCACAAGATTAACTGCCTAAAACCACAGACGCAAAACCTCACAAGCCAGATGCCCAGCCCTGTCACTCTCTCTGTTTCTCCAAGAGACTGTCACACTCACGGCCAGAACGCATGGCAAACAGGGTCCTGTGAGTCTATCAAGAGGCAGCTCAGGGCTGGGGATTATTTAGCTCAGTGGCTTAAGTGCTTGCCTGGTAAGCGCAAGGTCGTAAGTTCAATCCCCAGTACAAAAAAAAAAAAAAAAAAGAGGCAGCTCAGAAAAGTGTCAAGGGCCAGGCCACTGGCTCTGCGCTGGGTGACAGCTCCTGGAGAGGCAGTGTGCTTCACAGGTGGTGCTGGTTTCAGGTGTCAGCTACCTGATCACGGCCACGTAGGGTCTGGAGCCGGTTACAACACACTCCATGAGGGACATGGGAGAGCTCGGGGCTTAGGGCCCTGTAGGCTGTGTGGCTGCAGAGAGCAACAGGAGGACCAAGAGTGTGAGGCAGAATGGCACCCTCATGAGCAGAGTCCCCCACAAAGAGGTACCACAGCTGGAGCCCTAAGTCCTCTTCATGACACTGAAGATAAGATAAGCTGGGAAAGGCTGGGTAGAGCACTTGCCTAGCATGAGTAAAGCCCTAGGTTCCACCCCCAGCATCACACACACACACACACACACACACACACACACACACACTCACACTC
>PVJX010032628.1:0-14033 GCA_004027295.1 Dolichotis patagonum
AGTCTTTCAAAGTTTTAAATCATCAGTTGGAATGGTGTTATCCTGTTTTGTTTGACTATATCATACATGATGATATGAACAGCTGTTTTGAAGAAAACATTATGACAGCTATTGCTGATTTAATATTATCCTTCTTAGAAGTCCTACCATGCTTTTTTTGTTCTACTACCATTGGTTCTATCTACCACATTGTGTCTTACTGGAATTTGAATATGTGTGATAGTTCAAACAAATTTTTTTCTTTTTTATCAAAAATGAGATATTATAGTACTCATTGACCATTTTCTGTTATTCGGTTCAGAAAGCCCTGTAATTCTTTCACTCTATGCATGGCTTTATACTATTTTGTTATGTTTGATATTATTGTAATTGAAACTATGCTCAATTATAGCAGAGTAAGAGATATGGTGTTAGATACTGTTGATGTCCAGTTGACTTAATGTAAAGTACTGTGTTGCCTATGTTGTCCTGTTCTGATCTGCTCTGTACTGCCCCCTTTTGTTTTATTCTCTTTTAAATTAAAAAAATAAAAAATAAAAAAAGCAAAATCAAAGAATGGAAAGCAGTACTCCATATGACAGAAACATATACAAAAAATATTGTTAATTATTTTATTTTCAGACAAAGTCAATTTCAAGTCAAGACTGATGAACAGAGAAAGAAGTTAACTGCATTCTGGTAAAGGGAAAAACCCAAGAGGATCAGATAATCATAAATATATATGCACCAAATACTGGTATACACAACTATATAAAACAAATATCAACAGGCATGAAAAAGAAAATAAGAACTAATACAATTATAATGCTGAACCTCAACACCTTACTGTCACAAATAGGCGGCTCAACTTGACAAAAATTCAACAATGAAATATCAGGGGCCGAGGATTTAGCTCAGTGGCACAAGCACCGGCCTGGCAAGCACCAGGTCATGAGTACGATGCCAAGAACTAAAAGAAAAAAAGGAAAAGAAATAACAACTAAATGAAATTTTGAAAAAATAGACTTAGTAGATGCTTCCCGAGTGTTCCACCCTATAACATCAGAAACACATTCTTAGCCACACATGGCATGTTCTCCAAACTGGACTACATATTAGTTCATATAGCAAGCTTAAATAAATACAAAGGAATTAAAATTGTTCCATACATATTATCATGCCAAAGTGGAATAGAGTTGGAAATTAATGAAAAAAGAAACCACAAAATCTTCATGAATACATGGAAATTAGATAATACCTTCTGAACTACCAATGGGCCATAGACAAAATTAAAGAAGTTGGACAGTTTTTACAATTAAATAGTAATGCAAATACAACATACCAGAACTTATGGGATTCAAGGAAAGCACTCCTATGAGGGAAATTTATAGCAGTAAATTCTCATACAATGAAAACAGAGCAAACTCAAATGAACAACCTAATTGTAAACCTCAACTTTTTGAAAAAAGAAGAGTAAGTCAAATCCAAAGATCACATGAAGGAAGAAATTATTAAGAAGAGAGCACATATGAATGCACTTGAGACTAAAAAACATTACAAAGTTCATGAATAGAAGAGTTGGTTCTTTGTAGGATTAAACTAATTGATAAACCATTACCCAAAATTATCAAAAATGAAAAGAAAACGTTCAAATCCATGCAATTTGGAAAAGCAAAGTGAAATGATAACATCATACACTGCAAGAATTCAGAAGATCATCCATATGTAACCCAGAAAAAAATGGACAGATTCTAGGATACATATGAATTATCAAAACTTGGCAAAGAAGATGTAAATATCATAATTAAACCAAAATTAGTCAATACAATTAAAGATGTGATTGAAAGTCTACCAATAAAGAAAAGCCCATGCTATGATAGATTTATCATCAAATGTTGAATTCTGTAAGAAATTTAAAGAAGATATAATATCACTACTTTTCAAATTCGTTAATGATATTGAAAGGGAAGTAGTATTTCCAAATTCATTCTTGGAAGCATTACCATTACCATTACCATTACCATTACCATTACCATTACCATTACCATTTACAAAGCCAAAGAAACCAAAAAAGAGAACTACAGGCCAATATCCCTAATGATATAGGAATAGATGCAAAAATCCTTAATCAGATACAGAGGTTATGGTTTATATTCAGATGCCCCCACTCAAGTCTCATGCAATCACGGACACATCCAAACCTAGCATTTGTGATTGGTTCATTGTCTAGCACTCAGATTGGTATGAGTGCTACACCCTCTCCAAGGGTGGAGCCAGCCACTGTACTGTTGGGAAAAAGATGTGTCATTCTCTCTGTTGCTGTTCATGCTTGCGGTTTGTGGCCATCATACTACATGAACAAAAGTTGAAAGCTTTAACTCTAAAATGAGGAACAAGAAAAGGATGTCCACTGTCACCATACTAATTCAATATTGCTCTGAATAATTAGACAAGAGACAGAAATGAAAGGAATAAAGATACAAAATGAAGCTATTAAAGTATCATTATTTGTGGATGAAGTGATACTTCACACAGAAGATCACAAAAGTGCTATTAAAGGCTTCTACATTTAATAACTAAATTCAATAGGATACGTGGGTACAAAGTCAACATTCAAAACTCAGCCGCATTTCTATACACAAATAACAAAGTCACTGAAAGAGATATTAGAGAAACAATACTTTCACAATAGCATCCCAAATATATGAAACACTTAGGAATAAATATAATGAAGAAAATAAAAGATCTTTAAATTGAAAAGTATAGTACTTTGAAAAAAGATCAAAGAGAATATCATAACACAAAAAATATGTGTTTGTTTTAGATAGAAAGAAACAATACAGTGGAAATAGTCATACACCCAAAATTGTATATTGATCATGATATCAATAATATATCTCATGTAATTAGAGAAAAAGTCCTAAAATTCATTTGGAACCAGAAGAGACCTAGAATAGCAAAATCAATTGTGGGCAACAAAGTCAAAGGAGGGGGCATCACAATTTCTAACTTGAAATTATACTACAAAGCTACTGTAATAAAAACAGCATGGTAGTGACCAGCAGTAAAATAGACCCAAGGATCAATGTAACAGATTACAAAATGCAAAAACAACTCTAGATATACTTAGCTATCTTATCTTTGACAAAGGAGCCAGACACCTTTATAGGAAGATGGCCTCTTTAATAAATGATATTGTAAAAACTTCCTTTCCACATACCAAAGATTAAATCAGATCCATAACTTTCAACTAAATTAAAAACAAAATGGATCAGAGATCTAAATATTAAAACAAATATTAAATCTACTGGAAGAAGAAACAGGTAGAATTCTTGAAGACATTGGTGTAGGCAAATGATGTAGGTTATGAGCAAAACCTTACTGTACAGGAAATATACCAAAAGTTCAACTACTGGGACCTCATACTATTAAAAAGCTTTTGAACAGGAAAAAAAAACAGCAGAGTGTAGACAACTCATAGTGCGGGAAAAAATTTCAGCTGTTTCTCAGAAAAAGAACTAGTATCTAGAATACATAATTCAAAATAATCAGACACCCAAATTTAGAGATCCAGTTCAAAAATGGGCACTCAAAAGCAATAGACACTTCTTAAATAAAGAAGTAGAACTGGCAAATGCAAATAAATAAGTGAAAAAATATTCATTATTACTGATCATTCAAGAGAAACAAATTAAAACACAGTCCATTTTACACTAGAAAGAATGGCTAAAGAAAAAGAATAATATACACTGGCAGGACTATGAGAAAAAAGTATCCTTTTCCACAGCTGGTGGTGCTGTAGACTATTGAAATCACAGTGGAAATCAGCATGGATATTCTTCAAAAAACTAAAAGTACAAGTTTTATTTGACTCAGCTACTCCTCACTTGGGTATCTTCCCAAACTATTAAAAGCATGATACCATAGCAATACATGTACACCTATGTTCATACTGGCACAGATTGTAATGCCAATTTTGGAAACAGGCCAAATGCCTACCAACTGATGAAAGGAAAAAAAGTTGTGGATTTTTTACATCATGGAGCACTATTCAGTCACAAAGAAGGATAAGCTGGAGACATTTTGAGGTAAATAGATATATCTTCAAACCACAAATTTAAGTGAAATAAATCAGACAATAAGTTTAATAACTACCATGTTTATCTGGGGGGGGACCAAAAGTGTAAATAAGGAGAAATAGATATTGGAAAATAGGAAGAAAATGTTCAAATGCAAAGAGAAACAAAGGAAGAGGAGGCAGGAGGAGGGAAAGGACAATAATAAAGAGAATAATAGGAAAAAATGGAAACAGGTGAAGGAGGGGAGTGGGGTAAGAAAAAAGAGGAATCAATATATGTCATATACTGGTAGAAATTTCCTATTATGAATGGTATCAATATGTATATCTAAAATGTATCGATAAAAAATAAATCAAATTAACATTTAGACTCAATAAAATGCAGATAAGTGTAAGTCAAATTGAATCATCTGGTTAGAGCTAAATTTGAAAAATGTCCAAAAAGTCAAAAAGAATATTATTTATTAAAAAATCAAATGATAAAACATTGGAAAATCTGGCCTTAGAAATTAAGAGAATAAAATTAACTGAATGAATATGTAAATAAAAATTAGGTGAAATAACTTAATGGATGCAAAGTTATGACAATGCATTTGTTAATAAATTTAACAAGGTAATAGGATAAAGATAAGTGATGCACAGTAAGGTACATACTGATGAAATTAATTGCTGTGCTGTAAAAATTAAATCTGACAAGAACAAAATTAAAAGAAAAATTATTGCCTTTTGGATAGGAACAAAAGTCAAGATACATTTGTTTTTTATTGCACTTAAATACAAAATGAAAATGAATATATTCTTGAGCAAGACAAAATTGTGTGACTAAATGGTAAAATCAACCCATAAAAAAAAGAGGGTATGACCAGTATGACATATGTAATGGAGGAAAGAATATTTAGGCTTAATTGAAACTAGAAGAGAGGAGTCTTTCTGATAAGAATATAAATACATCATAACGTTTCCTCCTTTTTATACTACGCACTCAGCCTTATAAGATATTTTATCATATTTAAATTGAATTAGCATTGTTCTTTATTTTAAGGTTTTCAAAGTTTATGTGTTGCCTTCAGAAAATCTTAATGTATTGTAGAAAAACATAAGCCTAGAGAGGTGATCTGATTACATTTGCAGCTTCAACACGTCCCTCTTACAGTTAAGTTTTAATTCTATTGGTCTGCTTACATTTGTCCAGTCAAACATTTTTATACCTGTTTGTATGTTTGTCCTGTTGTCCTCTCTCAATTGAGTATTTTCCACATTTGTCCTTTTTAAATCTCAGATTAATGGTCTGCTGGTATTGAAAGTCCATATCTATAGGACCGGGAGTATAGCTCTTTGGCACAGTACCTGCCTGGCAAGAGCAAAGTTCTGAGTTCAATTCCCAGTACCAACAAAACAAAGCAAAGCAAAGCAAAGCAAAATGAAACAAAATATCCAAAAAAGAAAAGAAAAAAAGAAGATATACCTATAGACCCAGCCTGAGATGAATTTCGCTTTTCAGGACTCATTTTCTATTGTTCATTTTGAAAAAGTTATTTTTGATATAGCAGCAATGGCATTATTCTGTGATTACTGATTTTGTTAGCCTTAATGTTATGTATAAGAGATGGAAACACTTTAAAATTCCTGGTTTATTCACTGCTATTTTCCTAAAACATACATCAAAACTAATATATATATATATATATATATATATATATATATATATATATATATATATATATTTAAGTACCAGTTAACTTTATCATTTAATACTATGAAATATTGTGCCTCACTGAATGGTATTTCAGTGTTTTAGATTCCTATAGAAAATAATTTTAACTGTTATATTGCTTATTGTACTGCATTGCTACAGGGAAATAATTTCTACAATATTCAATTTTTCCTATAGCCCAAACCATAATGCTAAAATACTAACAAATTATATTCTAAGACTAACCCAAATCCTAACCTAACACTGACTAAAACAAATCTAAGCCTAACATGAAACATAACCATAAACTTCTTTGTTACCATTACCTTCAACCTAACTTTACCATAACACTAAAACCTGACCCTAAATTGTAACGACTATGATACATCTAACACTTAAAACTAAATGTAATGTTAACCAGCTTTAACTTAAATCTAGCACTAACCCTCACTATCACTTTATAGGAAACCAAGAAAATGTTAACATTAACCCTATCAATAACTTTATCACCCTACACAAACCCTATCAACAACACTAATACCAGAACCTATATCATAACCTAAAACTACAAACTCCTGTCCTTAATACTAACCTTGGCCTAACTCTGATGATAACTGAAATACAGCATCATAACTAAAGGTAACCAATCTGTAATGCTACTATAACCCTAACATTCACACTCACTCAGACACCCAACATCTAAACCTAATCCTAACATACCCTGACCAGCACCATCATCCCTACCTTAAGCATACTTGTAACCCAATCATCACTATCTCTTTAAACTTCAGTCTCAATCCAGCCCTAAATTTCATCCTTATCTTCACCATATCCTAAATTTAACAATCTCTTAAACCTTACAATAACCCCCAACCCTAAAGATAGCACTAATTTAAAACTAATACTAATCCTAACTCTAAACCTAACACAAATCCTTCCCTTCATTCTAGAAATAATCTTAACCATAAATCAAACCCTTATTCTAACATAATCCCAAATTTAAACTCTAACCATTACTCAAACCTCAAAACTATTCCTCATCCTGACATCTCACTCACCGTAACACTATTAATAACCCTTATTAGTAACTTTAAAATAAACCTAACCCTAAGACCTCATTTTTATACTCAACATAACAGTAACTTTAAACTCTAACCCTCACCCCAATGTTAACCCTAAATATATTCCCAATATTATCCCTAACACCTACCCCTAGCACACAAACATAATTTAATCCTAAATGTAGTGCTATATCTAATCCTATTCCTAACTTAACTCTTGGACTTGCCCTTGCACTCCCACCAACTCTAACCCTAACTCTATACCCTTACCTCAAACCCTAACCCGAACCCTAACTCTGAACTATTTATAATAACCCTCTTGCCTTTAGGGATCATCATTTCTATCCATTCAAAGGATAAAATGTAAGGACTAGAAAGACTAATGGAGTTAGAAGTTAATATTCTCATAGTTGATACAAGGATGGGAAATGCTCAATTTCCAATCTACATAATGAAAAGTCCTTAATGGAAAAAAAAGCACTCAATTGGGATTGTACAATCATACAATTGCAAGATATAAATCACTAGTTATCAACAAGAAGCAGTTTTCCCATTTGTGGACATGTAGTAATATCTAGAGACACTTTGGGCTATCTCCATTGGAGGCTATTATTGCTATATGATCATTAGAAATCTAACATAGAGGTAATGATGTTACCATTTCAAAACAGCTCCTCATGACAAAGAATTCTCTAGCATCAAATGTTAATAACTTTAAGGTTGATAAATTCCATTCTAGGATAAAGGCTATTCATGTAGATATATCCTATCAAATGTCATAGTTTCAGAAGAGTCTTGGAAATTGATAAGAAATTTAACAGCATGCCAGGCCAAAGGTGAATATTCTTACATGAAATCATCAAATCCAGAACTCAAACAAAATAAGATTCAATAAATCTAGCACCCAACAATTTCAAAAAGCATGAAATAAGACTTTCAAGTAGGAGAAGAGTCAGGTGAAAGAAACAAACCAGAAATGACAGAGATGATGGAATGACTTTTAGAGAATATTTAAATAGAACTTCTCAAGGACTTTAAACAACTTTTAAAATTATGGCCAAGCATTTAAATAAAAGTGTTGCCATAATTAGGAGAGTCATCAAGGAATTAAAGAAATCAAATGGAACATTTAATTTTGAAACTCACTAGAGTTTATTAATAGTAATCAGTCATTGCAGAAGAAATTAGTAACCTTGAAGACATAGCTAAATCACATAGAGAAAAACTCAAAATTACAAGGCAGCTAAAGATTTAAGCTTAAATAAACAAAGTCTCAATAATTACAGAGAATAAGTGGCATGCTGTATCCTCAAATGAAATATAAGAAGGAAAGACAGCAAAATATATTTGAAGAACTACAAGTCAACAAAAAATGATACTAAATTTGACAAAAAATATAAACTCTCATATCTAAGAAAGCTGTAGTCAACAATAATAAAATTATCATTTATTTCAGATGAACAGGAAATACACATTATCCCAAACCATATTTGGAATTTTAAAAATAAATTTCAACAAATAAAAGTATTAGATCTTGTGGAGAATTAAACTAGATGTACATTATGTATATATATAAAATATATATTATATATTATAATATAATACATGTTTAAATTTAAAAATATACTTCTAAAAAGTCATAAGTCAAAGAAAAAATTGCAAACAAAATTAGAAATCAAATTTAAATAGTTTAATTGAATGGAACTAAAGAAAAAAACATTAAATTTACTGTTTTTAGTTTCTACTTTGGACATTGAGAATTTGTAATCAGTTCAGCTTCTATGCTACAAATTAAACAAAACAAAACAAAAAAGCAACAACAACAAAAAACCCCAGACAACTGCAAATTACTTAGTCTTCTTGAATCCACAGAAATGTTAAATAACATAGAAAATGACCAGTCTAAAATCTACAGCTACCTATAGAAAAGAGGGGAGACAGGAGTCTTGGCTTAACTACAGGACATGGAAACAGACACTAAAGAGAGTAAGCTGAAGAGTGAAGCTGGGAATAGTTGGCAAATTCTGTATAGTGTTAGCTCTGTGAGAACTAAAGAATTGGAGTCTGTCCATCCAGACATACAGGACTTTCCTAGGGCTGTTGTAATAAAGTGCTACACCTGAATCATCTGGGAATACTCAGTGAGACCTGTGCTGAACAGGAGTCTCCCCTGCCCAGTAACATGACAACACCTTCAAACCATCTATGAGGCCTACAGTGACCAGGAGTTTGGCCCCTACAATGCTCAGTTATATACAAAAGCTTGGTGAGGCTGATGGGGACTGGGAATCTGCTCCCAAACATCCTACATTCTTTCAGGAACCCTCAGTGAGGCCTGTGGGGACTTGTCTGCATTACTGATCTGCCACACACTCAGAAACCATCTCTGAGGCTCACAGGGACTGGGTGTCCATGCCCAGTAACATGTAGTCATCTGGAAAATCAGAGTGAGGCCTTCAGTGACTGGGAAGCTGGGCCCAATGACCCACCAATACCAAGGAACTGTAAGTGAGGCTTGCAGCAACTGGAAAGCTGCACCCAGTGACCTGACAAGACCCAGGAACCATCTCCAAAGCCCAGAAGGAGCTACAGTCTGGGCCAAGAGACCCACACCAATGGCAACCCTCAGTGAGGCTGCCAGCACAGGAAGTAACTAGGCCATGATATCCAGCTGATTTGAAGGAACACAGGAAAATGCCAAAAAGAAAGAACAAAATGCCACTACAAACTTCCAACAAATCCAGATCAACAGGAGACATAGACATTCATGAATTTGGAAATTACACACCTGAAATTTCTGAAATGTTAGCAACAGAAATGAAGAAACAATAGAGGAAGTTGTAAAGGAAATCAGATCAAAAATAATCTCAGGTAAAAACAGAAATGATAAGCATAATAAAAGAATTGGCGAGTATACCGAAAGAAGATATAGATTAAAAGAAACTGATGGAAACATTCAATCAACAATGAGAATACATGAAACAGATTCATGAAGATATCCAGGAAATCAAAAATTCCACTTAAAACTGACAAAACTCCATAAATTAAATGAAAGACAGACTCTCAGACCTTGAAAACAGGATTGCAGCTAGTGTTCTTAAAAATAACAAGGAATTAGGAAATTCTACAGTTGCAAGATGATGCAAATAGAAACAATACAAGGCTAAGAACTGTCAACTAAAAGAAGGAGACAATACAAGTGAAATAAAAAAGTTTATTTTTTGAAGTAATAGCAGGTAATCCCAGCACTCTGGAGGCTGAGGCAGGAGAATGGTTGCAAATTCAAAGCTAGCCTTGGCTACAAAGTGAGCTCAAGACAAGCTTGAAGTGCATAGGGAGATCCTGTCTCAAAAATAAAAAAAAGAAAAGAAAAGAAAAAAATGTTAGTAGGAAATTTCCCAAACATGAGAAAACAATCTGATATAAGATAAGCAAGACATATAGGACTCTATTTAGCCATAACCAAAATACACCTACATCTTGACATATAGTAATCAAGATCCAGAAATTCAGCCTAAGAACAGAATATAAAGGTTTCTAGAGAAAAGAAACAGATCACCTACAATGGAAAGCCTATCAGAATCAATGCAGATTTCTCAACACAAACCATCAAGTCAAGAACATCATGGAATGAAGTATTTCAAGAACTGAAAGAAAACAACTTCCAACCCAGATTAATGTAACTTGCAAAACTATCTTTCACAGTCAATGGAGGAATAAGTTATTTCCACTACAGAAAACAACTTCCACTACAGAAAGAACTTCATGACCACCCAACCAGCTCTACAAAGCATACTGAAAGACATTCTAGAAAGAGATAAAAATGACCACAATTCCAAGAACAGCAACAGAAAGAAACCAACAAGTAGGATGAGCAATTACACAAAAGGTAAAATAATAAAAAGATTACATGATGAAGATAAGCCAATATATATCAATTATAACCATTAATGTAAATGGCCTCAATTCACCAATCAAAAGAAGCAGGCTGGCATAGTGGATCAAGAAATAAAATCCAACAATGTGCTAACATTTAACTCAAAAGGAAATACATAAACTGAAAGTCAAAGGATGGAAAAAAATACTCCATGTGACAGGAAGTCAGAAAAGAACAGGAGTAACTATTCTGTTTGCAGACAATGTGAACTTCAAACCAAGAATTATCAAAAGAGATAAAGAGGGCCACTACATACTTACAAAGAGAAAACTTTGAGAGGAAGAGATAATAATCATAAACATATATGCACCAAATATAGAAGCATAAAAGTATGTAAGACAAGTATTAATAGACATGGAAAATCAAAGAAGTAATTATACAATTATAATGAAGGACCTTAACACACCACTGTCACAAAGAGACAGATCAATTAGACAAAAATACCAGTGAAGAAATAAGAGCACTAAGTCAAACTTGGAACAAATAGGCTTAGAGACATATGCAGTGTTCCACCCAGCAACATAAGAATACATACTCAGGGGCTGGGGATTTGGCTCCGTGGCATAAATGCCTGCGTTGCAAGCATGTGATCATGAGCTTGATCACTGGTACCAATAAAAAAATAAAAAAATAAAAAAGACTACATACTCTTCTCAGCTGCACATGGGACATTTTCTAAAATAGACCATCTACTAGCCCATAGAACACACTTAAATAAAAGCCAAGGAACTGAATTTATCCCATGTATATTATCTGACCACAGTGCAATGAAATTGGAAATTGCTGACAAAAAAAACCCACAGAAGCTCCATAAACACATGGAAATTAAACAGCACACTACTTAACAACCAATGGATAATGAGAAAATTAAATAAGGCATTAAATAATATATACAGTCAAACCAAAATGCAAATACAACTTATCAGAACTTGTGGAACATAATGAAAGTATTCCACAGTGTGAAATTTATATTGGTGAATTCTAACATCAGGAAACCAGAACAAGAACAAATAAATAACCTAGTGATGTACCTCAAACTTCTGGAAAAATGAGAACAAGTCAAACCCAAAGCCTAAAGAAGAGAACGAATTGTAGAGATCAGAGCAGAAATTAATCCAGTTGAGAATAAGAAAACAATACAAGTAATTAATGAATCAAATGGTTCTTTGAAGGAATAAATAAAATTGATAAACCCCTAACCAACGTTGTCCAAAAAAGGAAAGAAAAACTCAATCATACAGATTCTTTGGAAATACAGTAGATCATCAATATCTACTTTGAAAACTTTTACTCTCATACAATCAAAAACACAGAAGACATGGTCAGATTCCTATAAACACATGAATTACTAAAGGTGAATCAAGAAGATATTAAACTTTTGAATAATCCAATATCAATGAAATTGAAAACATAATTAAAACATCAATAAAAATAAACCTAGGTCCTTATGAATTCATACC
This sequence comes from Dolichotis patagonum, assembly GCA_004027295.1. Lineage (NCBI taxonomy): Eukaryota > Metazoa > Chordata > Mammalia > Rodentia > Caviidae > Dolichotis > Dolichotis patagonum. The sequence goes on from PVJX010032628.1 coordinate 12,209, forward strand.
TGAATTCTACAAGAAATTTAGATGATTTAATTCAAATACTCCTCAAACTCTTTAATAAAATTGAAAGGGAAACAATTCTCCCTAATTCATTCTGAGAGACAAATGTAACCCTGATATCCAACAGAGAAAGACTCAACCAAAAAATGAAATTTACAGGCCAATATCTCTAAAAAACAGATGCAAAAATCCTCAACAAAATATTAGCAAACAAATGCAGCAAATCATCAAGAAGATTATACACCAGGAATCCCAGGAATGCAGGGATGGTTCAATATATGCAAATCAATAAATGTAAACACTGTATTAACAGAGCAACAGACAAAAATCACATGCAGAAAAATGTCAGTCTCAATATATGCATAAAAAAGCTTTTGATAAATGCCAATACTTATTCATAGTAAAAAAAAAAAAGATAAAATCTGAATACATGGTCTTTACCTCAATCTGAGAAAAGATATCTATGACAAACCAACAACCAACAGCCAACATCAAAAACTGAGCTCTTTCACTTTAAAATCAGGAACCAGACAAGATTATTCAGTATCACCACTCTTATTCACTATATTTCTGAAAGTTAGCCAGAACAACTAGAAGAGATAGAGAAATAGAAGGAATAAAGACAGGAAAGGAAGAAGTGAAAGCATCATTATTTGCAAATGACATGATACTCTACATAGAAGACCGAAAAACTGCACCAACAGACTTCAGACTTACTAAGTGAATTCAGCAGCATAGCTGGGTGCAAAGTCAGTACTAAAAAGTCTATAACATTGCTGTACACAAAATCACTGAGAGAGAAATTATGGAAACCACATCCTTCACACTAACATAAAAAAGGAATCAATCTAACAAAGGAAATAAAAGATTTATGCTTTGAAAATTATATACACTGAAAAAAGGAATTGAAGCGGAGCAATTTAGAAGATGGAAAGATATTCCTTGCTCATGAATAGGAAGAAACAACGTTGTGAAGATTGCCATACTCCGAAAACTATTATACAAATTTAATGCAATCCAAATTAAAATATCATTAGCATAACACAGGTCTCAAGAAAACATTCCTAAAATTCATTTGGAACCATAACAGACCTAGAATAGCAAAAGGAATCCTAGGAAACAATGGCAAGGCAGGAGGCATCACAATCCCTGCCTTAAAACTATACTACAAAGCTGCTACAATAAAATCAGTAAGGTATTGTAAAAAACAGACTTGAAGATCAATGGAACGAATGAAAAATGCTGACACAACTATAAACATACTCAGACACCTTATCTTTGAAAAGGGAGCCACACATGTTTACTGAATCAAAGACAGCCCCTCTTTAACAAGTGATGTTGGAAAAACTGGCTCTGTGCATGCCGAAGACTTAAACTAGAGCTATGCCTATCACCATGAACTAAACTAAAGTAAAAATGAATCACAGATCTAAATATTAGGACAGAAATCCTAAACCTCCTGGAAGACAGAGTAGGTAGTAATCTTGAGGACGTGGGTAGGCAAAGAGTTCATGAACAAAAACAAACTGCACCAGAAGTACTTCAAAGAAACAACTAGGATCTCATCTTATTAAAAAGTATTCACACTTCAAAAGATATCACCAACAGGGTGGAAAGAAAATCCCCAGACTAGGAAAAGATTTTTGCTAACTATCCCTCAGACAAAACATTTCTATTTAGAATGTGTAAAGAATTAAAAAAATTCAGGGCTCCCAAACTTAAAGACTCAATACAAAAATGAGCATCAGAGATGAATACACAATTCACAGATGAATAAAATATCAAAAATGAGATATAGTACCCATTGATCATTTTCTGTTATTTGGTT
>PVJX010032629.1:9435-20375 GCA_004027295.1 Dolichotis patagonum
GGGAAGCAGGGGCAGGCGCGGGGTGTGTCTATCTTGGAGTTAGACACCTGGATTTGGGCTCTAGGTCCAGGATGGGAACGTGAGACTTCCTCGAATGGACAGCTGTCCCTTGATGTTTGCCAGCCCTGGAGAGGCCCCATGCCCGGGGCTGGGGAAGCTGACCGCCCTGTCCCTTCCTGCAGACCTGGACCCCCTGGAGCTCAGCACGGGGAAGGAGCTGTCCGTGTTCCTCAACAGCAGCCGTATGGCCGTGACCTGCTCCGCACAGGCTCGGCCCACACCCGCCCTGCGGTGGACCAAGGTGGGCAGGAGGGGAGCCCCGCCGACCCCCCGCACCCCCTCACCCACTTGCAAGGCTCACACCCTTGTCCTCCTCCTTCCCGCCCCCTCCCCTCCAGGACTCGGTCCCCCTGGAGGAGGGACCCACGCTGTCGCTCGGCCCCTTCACCTTCGATTCCGCCGGCACCTACGTGTGTGAGGCCTCCGTGCCCAGCGTCCCCCTCCTCAGCCGCACACAGAGCTTCAGGCTGGTGGTCCAAGGTTCGGGGCGCAGGACGGCTCGGGTAGGGACGGTGGCAGGTTGGGGGCCAAGAAGGCCAGGCTCTCTGTGCCCCCCCACCTCTCTCCGCCTGGCCCTTCCTCTGTGTGACTCCTGCTCACTTTGTCCCGGTCCTCGTGGCCTACAGGGTCACCAGAGTTAAGGGCTAAGGCACTAGAGCCCAAGGTCGAGGGCAGCTGGACAGAAGGGGACCAAGCCGAGCTCATCTGCTCCACACGTGGCTACCCGGAGCCCAAACTCACCTGGAGCCAGCCAGGTGACCAGGTAAGGGACTTCCTCTCCAGCCCCTCCTGCGGCAGGGGACCCTGCCCCACGCTTCCCCAGGGACCAGCCTTCCCCACCTCTGCCGGTGCGCTGAGCCCCTGACCCCCGTGCGGGCCTGACCCGAGCCTCCACAGCTGGCAGAGCAGGCCCACAGCGGACAGGGCTGGACGAGTAGCTCGCTGACCCTGCGAGTGACCAGCACCCTGGGCCGAGAGGGCGTCTCCTGCGAGGCCTCCAACTCCCACGGGCGCCTCCGCCATGTCTTCCACTTTGGCACCGGTAAGTGACGCACAGGCACTGAGCGAGGAGCCAGACACAGTGCTGGCCGGGCCCTGCCTCACGCTGAAGTCCCTCTGCTGTCCCCACAGTGGCCCCCCAGACCGCTCAGGCTGGAGTGGCCGTCATGGCAGTGGCCATCAGTGTGGGCCTCCTGCTACTCGTGGTTGCCGCCTTTTACTGCATGCGACGTAAAGGACGCTCGGCCTGCTGCCGCCACAGAGAGAAAGGGACCTCGTGAGTGGCCATCATCTCCCACCCAGCCCCAACACTGATCTCAGTCCCGGCCCCTGCAGCCTGACCCCAGCTCCACCCCCAGGCCGCCTCCCACCCGCACCTTATCCTCCTCCCCGCCCCCACCCAGCGGCCCTAACACCATTGCCGCCTCTGTCCCAGCCTGTCACCAGCTTCCCCAGCCCCCAGCCGCACCCCAGCCCCATCCCAGGGCCACCCTCAGACCCACCCCATCTGATCTCCTACCCCAGCCACAGGTCACCTTTGGCTTCCTTCCCTGATGTCCCCAAAGCCAGCCTCAACGCCATCACCATCTCCTGACCCCACCCCGCCCTGTTGCTGGTGGGGCTCCTTCCCCTCCAACGTGCCACCCTCGCCACTCTGTCCCTGCAGGCCGCCCGGGGAGCCCGAGCTGGGCCGCCCGGGGTCTGAGCGGCCCGAGCACACCGGCCTGCTCGCGGGCGGGGCCGGGGGAGGAGCCCGCAGTGGCAGCGGGGCTTTCAGAGACGAGGTGAGCGAGGGCGAGGCCTGTGGGGACGGGCAGCCCGCCGGGCATGGGGACAGCCTCGTGGGTGCAGGCTGAGTCACCCGTTTACAACGCAGTGCTGAGCCCGAGCCGCCCTGGAGGCCCCAGGCACCGACCCGAGCTGTGGGCACCGGAGCACCAGCCCCGTGCCGCCGCCCCTCCTCCAGCCCGGCCAGCGCGGCCAGTCCCTCCCTTCCTTCCTCTGCTGCCGGGCAGGGACCCTCCACCCGCCAGCCTGGCCTCCGGGAGGGGGCGGGGAGGGTGGGGGCCGGGAGGGGGCCTTCCTTCAGGGAGTGTCACTATCCCAGGCCCCAGAATAGCTCCTGGACCCAAGCCCAGGGCCGGCCGGGCCGAGGCCGGAGGGTCGATGGCCGGGGCTATTTTTACCTCCTCCCCTCTCCAGTCCCCCACCTGAGTCCTGCTACACAGTCTGACACTGGATCCCCTGCCCACCCTCGCCCCCGGCCCTTATATGTGGACACTGGATTCTGGAATAAATGCTGTCTGTCACTTGGACACCATCAGGTGGCCAGAGCTCCCTGGGGGCCGGGAGGGCCGAGGGACGCAGGTGCCTCTCCCTGCCTTGGGAGAAGCCTGATGTCACCGAGAGAGAAAGGGCAGAGAGGGAGAGTGAGGGTGTAGAGGTGACTCAGCTGCCCAGGGTGAAGGGAGAGATGCCCAGTGTGAGAGCCCCGCCTGGCCCCTGAGAACCCGCAGCCAGGCCTGCATGGGAAGGGGGTGCTGGGGTGTTCTCCCCTTAAGGAAACATTCCTACCCTCTGAGCCCCGAGGGAGCCAGCTGAGCTGGGAGGGGAGGCTCCCCCCCATTCCTCCTCCTTCCCTCCCTCCCTCCCTCCCTCTCTGTTCCTCTGCTGTGGAGCTGGTAGGAATGTGGGTGGGCTGCCTCCTCTCAGGAGGTCAGAGACCCTGCAGCTGAGGATTCTCTGGGGGAAGAAGTGGACCATATGAGGGCCCTGGCCAGAGAGAGGAGACAGACTTTCTGACACTGAGGAAGAGAAGTATAAAAGAGGGACAGAAAAAACTGGGTGTGGTGGTACATACCTGTAATCCCAGCCTTGAAGGAGGCTGAGTCAGGAGGATCTCACGTTTGAGTCTTGCCAGGGTGGTGTAGGCACAGTCTGCCTTAAAATTACAAAGAAAAAGGGCCAGGGTATAGCTCAGTGATAGAGCCCAGCCTGGCTTCCATTTCCAATACCAAAAAAAGAAGAGTGAGAGAGACTGGGGGAGGGTGGGACGGGGGATGAGCCTGGAAGCCGTGAGAGAAGAGGAAGATTTAGGGGGACAGAGGCACCGAGAACTGGAGCGGAGTGTGTGGGTGCTCACCTGTAATCCCAGGGCTCAGGAGACTGAGGCAGGAGGATCACCTGGAATTCCAGGCCCGCCTGGGAGAGACAATGACAGAAGAACTGAGGAGAGACACTTGCAAGCAGCACCACAGTAGCACTGGGTGTATCCCATCCGTGCCACTTTCTGAGGCAGTTCTAGGGGCTTTCATGGGGGTCTTTATAAAACGTGATTAAAAACACAGTGATTGCTGCTGCTGAGCGCATCCAGCAGGAAGATGGGCTCAGAAAAACACCCCTGCGTACCCTGTTACTTATTCACTGGATCTGGCACCGTGTAGCTTCTGGCTCTTCCCCCAAATCAAAATGACCATGGAAGGTAAATGGTCAGAAAAAATCCTGGACACTGAGCCAGCCAGGACAGCGCAACTAAAGACACTTGCAGTGACACAGCTTCAAGGAGAAAGGTTTCATTCCGGCTCACGGTTTCCACGGCATCAGTCCATGGTGCTGGTCCCGAGGCAGGACCACCACTGTGGAAGGGCGTGCAGCTCACTGCATGGGGACTGGACACAGAGACAGCAAGGACCCAGAGGGAGGGAGCACTGGCCAAGGGCAGCGCAGGGGCCGCCTCCTCCAGCAGCCCGAACCCCACCGCACTTCAGGAGCTCAGCAATGACCAGTTCAGGAGAGGCTAGCGTCCAAGGTCCAGTCACCTTCCGAGCCCCAGCTCTGAATGTGGGGGTGTTTGTTTGTGACAGGGTCTCCCTGTGTAGTTCAGATTGGCCTTGACCCCACCGTGTAGCCCAGGTAGGCCTCAAATTGGAGGCAATCCTCCTGCCTCAGCCTCCTGAATGCTGGGGTTAGAAATGTGCACCACCACACCCAGCTGCCAGAGGTTTTTGGGGGGACAGTTTTGATCCAAACTGTAACAGTAAATAAAATCATGGATAAAGGAGTGGCTACTGTACATCACAGGTCTCATCCTTCCTTCGTGTCATCTATGTGACACGACCTATCCCTGTTTGTGTGGCTCTGGTCCTTTATATAGCAAAATTGAATACTTTATATTTAATTTTATTTATTTATTTATTGGTACCAGGAATCCAACTCACAACCTCGCGCTTGCCAGGCAGGCACTTGTTCCACTGTGCTCCAAGTTTTTTTTTCCACAGCTTTTTTTCTGGTACCAGGAATTGAACTCAGGACCCTGCACTTGCCAGGCAGGTGCTTGTGCTGCTGAGCTATATCCCCAGCCCCCTCCATATTATTATTATTATTATTATTATTTTGGTACCGGGGATCAAACTCACAACCTTGCGCTTGCCAGGCAGGTGCTTATGCTGCTGAGTTAAATACCCGGCTCCAAATTATTTTTGAAAAATATAGCCAGGCACAATGGTGCAGCCTGTAACTCCTGCAGTGGGAAGGCTGAGGCAGGAGGACTACCATGAGTTTGAGGCCAGCCTGAACTTACATAGAGAGACCCTGTCTTAATAAGTCAATAATAAATCAATAAGTAAATGAAAATACATGGAGGATGCAGGTGTAGGAGGGGGAATTGATGAGATGCTCCGCAGGAAGCCTCGCAGATCTGCTCAGTAGTCGCTGTGAGTTATAATGAAGGGAAGGACCCAGTCAGCCTTCGAAGAGGGAACACATTTGCATAAGGTCCCACCCCTGCCCGTCATCCCAGGGGATTTGCATACAGATGGCCTGGGCCCAACTCACTGTTACCTGTCCTCCCATCCTGGCCAAGGCCTGGAGGAAGAGGATGGCAAGAAGGGTGAGCCTGGGCGTCTGGGGCTGCAAGAAGTAAACACAAGTTTGTAGCCAGCCTCCCTCCCTCTGCAACCTTCTGTGACTCTCTATTGTTCCCAGGAGCTGCACCACCCTTCACTGGCACCCAGGACCTTCAGAGACATTGCTCCTCACACACACCTACTACTTCTGCCATGCTGGGTGACATTATGGTTCCTCTTCCTGGGAATCCCCTCTCCCTTGTCCCCCACTGTAACGAAACCTCAGAACCCTCAGTACTGGGATTACAGTCCTATGACACCATGCCCAGAGATTCCAAAAACTTTCAACATCACCCTTCTCCCTGCCCTTGGGAAATTGCAGGAATTTGTCTCTTCTGTACTTGGACAGATTTTATCAGTTTGCAAATAACCCCCCGGGGTGGGGGGGGAGAAAGAAAAGAGGGGAGGAGGAACTAAGTACAAATGTGATGGCCAGGCAGGCGTGGTGATGCAGGCCTATAATCCCAGCACTTGGGAGGCTGAGGTAGGAGATCACTGTGAGTTCCAGGCCAGCCTTAACTGCATAGTGAAACCCTGTCTCCAAAAAGAGTAGGTGAAAAGGGACACATTACTTCGCTATATAACTGGGCAGACTACTTTCAGGCATGGCTGGATCCAGAGGCTGAGATCCATTTCCATTCCTGAACCAAAACCAGGGACACAGAAAGCTCTGTCGTGGCCCAGGCGAGGCTCACTGTGTCCCAGAGGGACTCAAGTGCTAAGCAAAACCAGGGGCTGAGCAGCTGCGCCGGAAGAAAAGACCGAGGGTGCAGGACGGGTGAAGCACCCAGGGTGGACTCCGAGGCCCCTTTGGGAAGCTGTGTCCACATCTCTTCAGTCAAAGGCTCTTCAGCCAAGTGCAGCCTCCGGCCTCCGGGACTCCTTGACACTGGATTTGACTCCCCAGGCATGGGACCCACTTAGTCATTTGTCAACAAAGTAGCAGTGCTCACTACACACGCACGTGACCTGGGGCTGTGTGACTCCAGCCTACACCCCTGGGGCTCTTTCCGGGCTTGCCCTGTCCACTTGGTGGCAGGAGAGGAGAGTGGAGGCTCGGGACCTTTCCACTCCCTGCCACAGATTCTTAGGTCAAGAAGGAACACCGGCAGGCAGGGTTTTGCAAAGAACGCAGCAGCATGGGGTCTACAACGATGCACTTATCTGCGCACCTGTGCAGACGCTCCCTACCTGGAGGTCACAGAGCAGAGACACTGAGGGCACGGCCGGTCTGGTACAAATCCCAGCATGCTACTTCTTGCAGTGAAATGGGAACATGACAGTGGCCCATTCATGAGACTCTCGGGAGGAATAAGCTAAGACAAGTCACCTAAAACAGGATCAGCGCTGCAACTGCCACTTTACTCCCTCACTTTGGGAACTGAATCTAGGACCTTCCCACTGAGCTACAGCCCTGTGCCTTCTTTTATGTCTCCCAAAGTGCTCAGGCTGGGCTCTAATTTGTAATTCTACCTCAGGCTCCCAAAAAGCTGCGTTTGCAGGCCTGTACCCCCAAGCCCCCCTAGTCGCATCTGAATTTTCCTAACTCTGACTCTGGGGCACGGCACGACATTTCTCGGTGACTGTTTATCATGTAAGGTACTGTGTGGGTTGAGATCACACTTGTAGTGCTGAGCATGGTGGCACACGCCTGCAATCCCAGTGCTCGGGAGGCTGAGGCAGGAGGTTCGAGGCCAACCTGAGCTACATAGTGAGACCCTGTCTCAAAAAAAGAACAAAAAATAAAAAAAGGAGATAACACATAGTGCGTTTAGAACAGCACCCGCCCACAGTGAGTGCTAAGTATGTTTATCAACAGTACCTTTACTAAGTCTTGGACACGGGTCAGCCAGAGCCGGCGCCGCTGGGGACCTCCCGTTTTGGGAGGAGAGCCAGGTGTGTGGCAGGTGGAAAGGGCTGGGGCAGCGGGGCCTTCGGGCAAGGAGCCCCAGACTCCAGCCCCCGGCCGCGCGCCCTCCCGGAGGCCCCGGCTCGCGGCGTCCGGGCCTCGCCACCACCCCCGCGACCAGGAATGTGAGAGGCAGGTGGGGGCGGGGAGGCGCGGGCCGGCGGGAGACAAAGGGGCCGAGTCAAAGCGTGACACAAAGACGCGGGGAGGCTGGGGCGTTAGGGAAGTGGGACAAGGACACGGGGAGCGACGGCCCCCGGCCAGGCCACCCGGCGGAGCGAGGCGCGGTCTGTGCTGCCCCCTGGCGGGCGGCAACGGAAACAGAGGCCGCGCGATGCGGACCCTGCGCGGGAGAGGAGACCCGGAGACGCGGGGAGGGAGGATCACTGAGGAAAGAGGGAGGAACAGAGACACGGAGAGAAACAGAGGCGCAGACACAGCAAGAAACAAAGACACGGAGAAACAAGAAAGAGTCAAAGGGACGGAAAGAGAACTGAGGACCAAGCGACAGGGAAACACTGACAAAGAGAGACCAGAGGCTGCAACCCTGAGGCATCAAGAACGGAAAGACCCAGACAGACACAGGGACGGAGAGAAGGGACCTACAAAAATAATGTCAGAGACACGCAGAGAGAAATCTAAAAGAAGTGATGCGGCGACGCCCAGGGTCGGGGCAGACTATAAACGGACGAGAGTAAGCAAAGAGGCGCCCGGCACGCGGCCTGAACGAGGGGGCGGGGCCTCGGTGTATGGGCGGGATTACAAAGGGACGGGCCTATGAGAGCTCGCAAGCCTCACGCAAGTGCGACCAGAGTGGCCCAGCTACGCAGAAGGGGGCGGGATCAAGACTGTAGGCAGGGCCGAAGCTGGGCGGGACTGAGTTCCTGCGGAGATTGGACAGGCTACTGCGTAGGTTGGTGGGCGGGGCCGGGACTGGGGGCGTGGCTTCACTGGGGCGGGGACGGCCGGAAGTTCCCAAGGAGGCGTGGCAGAACCTTTGTAGAGCGGCCAGCAGGTGGGGGCCGGGCCGCTCGGGGACGCCCGGGGATCGGGGGCGTGGCTAAATGCTAAAGGGGCGGTGTTTAACAGCAGACAAGGGCGGAGATAAAATCTAGGAAAGGAGCGATCCTGGGCGCGATCTTGAGGAGGTGCGGGTACAGTATCCTTGAGCAGACCGGCCCAGAACCCTGGGGAAAGGAGGGGGCGTGGCCGAACTCCGAGAGGGCGTGGCCGCAGCCCCGGATCCGCTCCGAAGGGGGAGGGTAGGGGATAGGTTCAGTGACGTCAGCCAGTCCGAGAGGCCAGAGCTCCGCGAGGGGCCCCGGGCGCGGATCCCGAGAGCTGGGTGAGGAAAGCTGAGCCAGGAGAACCTAGCAGGGAGAGCGGTAACCGGCGGGAACTGGCCCAGAGCCGCACCCCCAAGCACCTGCTCGCCTGCTCAGCCGATCGGCCAGAGCTGGGTGGCCCGCAAGCCCCTGCCCGGGCCCAGCCCCTTGCCGGGCCCCCCATGGCCCGGGCCGCAGCCCTCCCGCCTTCAAGACTGTCGCCGACGCTGCCGCTGTTGTCACTGCTGCTACTGCAGCTCCGAGAAACAGGTAGGAGACTGAGACCCTGCCCTCCCTCCGCAGCACCCTTCTCTCCCCGCTTTCAGCTTTCCGGACCCGAGGACCCTCTGGAGCCCCCTTGCAGGCTGGGCCTACCGGCTTATATACAGACGCACCCCATCCTCCGATTCCCCGACCCCTCCTCTCGCCGTCCCTCACCCGTCACACCCTGTACCCCACCCGCCCATCCTGCTCTGGCCTTGGGAGGGGGCTTGGATGCTCGAGCCCAAGGAGTTAAATCTGAGATCTGACGAGGCCTCCCGCCCCCATCCTGGCCCCGCCGATCCGTGGTACTGGACCCGTTCCTGGCTTGCTGCCCGCCCCAGGAATGTGGGGAATGTGCCTCCCCCAGAGGGAGGGTCGAGGTGATGGCGAAGGAGACCCCGGACCCCGGGTTTCCTTTTTGCCAGGGTTGAGAGTCTGGGCTCGGCAAAAACTAAGGGCAAGGGCCAGTCGTCAAAGTCTAGAAAAGGGCGGAGAGCTTGGATTTTGGGGTCCTGGGCGACTGAAGATGAGAGCTGGGGCGACGTGGAGGGAGAGGGCCTGAGCCTGGACCAGCTTTGGTGGGGAGTTTGCAGTCTTGAGACCACTAAGTCCAAAAAATATGAAGGCCTAGTGGGGTCCTTGTCTTGTCCGGAATCCCGGCTAGATCATGGCTAAAAGCTGTTACTAACTGGGGTTGAGGTATATTTGGGGACACAAGGGGGTTCAATTTGTGAGTTCTAGATTGGATTGTGGTCTGGGCCCTCCAACTCCTGGATTCCTGGTGGAACTAGGGGCTGGAGACTTGGTCTGGCGGGCTTCAGAGTGAACTGGGCGGAGGAATGTCTTCCAAGAGCCGACGCTGAGGCAGGAGGGCGCTTCCTTTGGCCTCCAGATAGAATCAAGTGCTGGTGGCTGTGTCCACAAGTTGGGGGCTCATGCAGCCGAGTCTGGGTGGGTCCAAGACCCAGGGTGACTGGAGACTGGAGCTGCCTCCTGGTCCTGTGAGCAGTCAGGCCCTGGAAGTTTCCCAGGTATCGCCTTTGCCCAGCCGGGGTGGGGCAGGCAGGCCAGGAGCTCTCCTGTTCCTGGTTTCGGGGACCTTATCTTTCCTCTTGTGCCTTTGTCCTCGGAGCCGCTATGGGGGTGGAGCTGCTGAGCCAATCTGAACACCTTCCCTGCTCCCCCCTCTCCAGGGTAGGGGCGCGGCCGGGAGGAGGGAGAGGCTGAGAGGACACAGGTGAATGAGCAGGTGCCACCCCTTGCAGGTGACAGACTGTTCACAGCTAGAAACGAGGATGCTGGAGTTTCCCAAGGGTTTACCCCGGGAGGGGCTCAGGAGGCTCTTGGGGAAACCCGGTGATTTCTCTGGCCTCAAGCTCCCCTAATGTATCTGAGTTTTTAATCCAGCCTCAGCCCCAAACCATCCCCTGCCTCTTCCATTCCCTGACTCCCTTGTGTCCTCGAAGGACAGATGAGATCAGAACTGTACCTGGGGTGAAGCCCAGACTTCAAGCCAAGGCTTGACCTGGCACCTAGACTCACAGAAAGTTTTTGATCCCCACAGGAAAGAGTTCCTCTTCCTGTTTCCATGTCGAGCACAAGGAAACAGAGGCTTAGGAAGAGCAAATCACTTTTGCAGGGTCCCACGGCCATCCCTGGGCAGCCAGATTCCAGGGCCTGCTCTCTAGATGCCAGGTCTTTGGAACCCTTGGCTGGGTGTGCCCCAAAGTGGCACTGAGCCTCCGTTTCCTCCTTTCCACCTCAGTACAGCTGAGGTGACAGGGTCCTTCCCTGTGGGACCCCTGAGAGGGTTCAGAGGTCCATAATGCCTTGGGGACACTGGGAAGCGGCCTTCTCATCCCACCAACCTCATCCTTCTGTCTCTGCTTGCTACAGTCTCAGCCCCCTTCTGCCTCTCCTCTTTCCTCCCTCCCTTCACTCTCTCCCCTCTTCCTCTCTTTCTTTACCCTCTCTCTCTCCTCCTCTGGCTCCTCCTTCTCCTCCATCTCCCCATCTCTCTCTCCTTTCCCTCCATCCTGTTTCCCTGCCCCTCAGTCCTGTCCCCCTCTATGACCCCCTGGGAATGCGGGTGCCCCACCTGCACCCCCGGCCAGCCTGCCCCTGCTTCCTCCTGCGCTCTCTGCTCCTCCTTGCCAGCTCTGCAGCCCCACACAGCCCTGGCAGGGAACGGGAGGAGGGGACTGCAGGCTGAGCTGTCTCTTCTCGTTAGGGAAGGGGACTGAGCAGGAGAACTGCGGGGACAGGCTCTCTAGAGAGGACTGAGACACAGGGGACAAAAACCAACAGGGGGAGAGGGCAGGACCAGACCCAGGGATGAGGCTTGTGCACCCGTAAGAATGGCACAGAGATGGCAGGGAGTGACCTCCAGCCACGGGGAGGGGCAGAAAGACACTGGGAGGGATGAGACTGGAGGGGGAGGGAGGCAGGGAGAGACCAGAGTGAGGGCAGGGACAGCCA
>PVJX010032630.1:0-20292 GCA_004027295.1 Dolichotis patagonum
GTAATAGCCAGATCTTGGAAACAACCTAAGTGCCCATCAACTGAGGAATGGATAAAAAAGTTGTGGCATTTTTATACAATGGAGTACTACTCAGCTATAAAGAATGATCACATTGAGATATTTATAAATAAATGGACATGACTTGAGACCATTCTCTTCAGTGAAATAAACCAAACTCACAAGGGTAAATACCATATAACCTCCCTAATATGAGATTTGATAAGAGTATATAAGACTTTATGGTAAGCATGAGTCCCTATCTCACAGCTTCGAAGTCTTTCAAAGTTTTCAATCATCAGTTGGAATGGTTTTATCCTGTTTTGTTTGACTATATCACACTTGGTGATATGAATAGCAGTTTTGAAGAAAACAAAACATTATGACAGCTATTGCTGATTTAATATCATCCTTCTTAGAAGTCCTACCATGCTTTTTTTGTTCTACTACCATTGGTTCTATCACATTGTGTCTTATTGGAATTTGAATATGTGTGATAGCTCAAACAATGTTTTTCTTTTTTATCAAAAGTGAGATATTATAGTACCCATTGAACATTTTCTGTTATTCGGTTCAGAATGCCCTGTAATTCTTTTACTCTATGCATGGCTTTATATTATTGTGTTATGTTTGATATTATTGTATTTGAAACTATGCTCAACTATAGCAGAGTAAGAGATATGGTGTTAGCTACTGTTGATGTCCAGTTGACTTAATGTAAAGTACTGTGTTGCCTATGTTGTCCTCTTCTGATCTGCTCTGTACTGCCCTCTTTTGTTTTATTCTCTTTCAAATTAAAAAAAATGTTAATTTTAACACTGGCAAATTATATTTTTCACGTGGTAGGCATCACATAAATATTGTTGAATCGAGGGAAAAAGAAGTAATCTAAAATTTATGGCATTTGTCCCTGTGTTTCAGACGAACTGGAAAGCATTGGAAACAATATTATCACTCAAATTTCAAGAAGAAATAATACATTTTTGGGATAGCTTGTTGTAGTTCCAAGGATATTCTCTTTGACGTATTTAAAATACTCATTTATAGTTGCTTCCGTGGTTTTTCTACCAATATTCTGCCTGAATTTGTGATTTGTCATACCTTAAATTGCTTCTCAAGCATGGTTACTGGTTTCTTCAGTATGTTGAGACTGGGTGAACTTGTTTTTGGTCTTCAAACCTACAGACTCGAAACAAAATCCTAGAATTCTGGCATCATCTATTCTCACACTAACAGTAAGAGAGGGAGGGAAAAAGGGAGATTTTTTAGCACTAAGCATAGTAGTATATTTAATAAAGTGTTGAATGTAGTCTTTCATATTTTTAAAGTTATTCTCCTTTTACATTTTTTATTAAATTTGCTATAGCTTTCCATTTGTCTATATATGTAAAAGTGTATGTCAACAATAGGACTTTTGAGTTCTATTTGCTGTCTTATCAAAGACTGTGAACATTTTGCTTAAATTATTTTGACTCATTTTCTGTGTAATGAGAACATTTTTCTATCCCACAAATCTATAAATATTGTTACTGATGAAATTATCCCAGGGTTATAAGAAGATAATATATTAAGCACACCACACGGTAACATATTTTTATTAGTCTCTATACATATTTAAATTCCTGTGATTGAATTCAATAAATAGAAAACAAGAATAAGCACACCCACATGCTGAATGATTGAGAAAGAAGTTGATAGACAAGACCTCATTTAGTGAAGCATTTTAATTTGGCAAAGAAACTGAGTAAAGAAAAGAAAAAGAACATCAATAATGTGGAACTATAATGATTATTTCTATTGATTAATATCTACATTGTTCTCTCAGCTAATACACGGATAAAATCCTGTACTGTACAGCATAACTGTCATTATGCTTCCACTTATGAAGACATTTGAAAAACAACATTCTGAATTGCACCAAAGCAATGATGCATTTATTCAATGTTATTTATTCCAGAGAATTGAGTGTACCAACCTTTTAAGGTCTATATGTGCGAATATATAAATATATATGGTGATGACACCTCCAAGACTGTTGGCTTGCTGGGAGTCAACAGTGATTTGTATGTAGGTATGCACTTGAGCATAACTAATAGAAATAAGGCAGGTCAAAATGAAAAATATTAAAAAGGAAAACTCCTGGAATACATTATGCTGTGTCATCCAGTAGAAGAAGTTGAAAAGATTGGGGCTTCTGAAAACAACAGAGAAATGATAAGGAAATGTTAGCTAGAACATTCTAATGACCAGTGGAAGTGCCATAGACAGGCCTGCTGTGAGTAGCCTCTTACAGTTATGATTCACATTTTCAGAAAGAAAAGCTGTGTAGTTAGTCAAAAATGGTGGCAACTGTTGCACTCTTTGTTAGTGGGAAAATATGAAAAAGAACAACAGGGCAATTTAAATACAAAAAGCAGAATTTATTTTGAACATTGTGAAAACTCTGGAGTCAAAATTAAACATCTGGAAGCAGCAACTAAGTTTTTTCCCCTTCATCATGGAGCATTATCTTCTTTAAAAAAATAAAACAATGCTATTTACATGTTTAACATTTTAAAAAATGAAGACTGGCAGTTGCCAGATGGTGGGGCAATGGAAAAAGAGCAGACCCAAAGATTTCCTTCCCAGCTCGGCCCTGCACCCTACAAGTTTCCCAGAGAGAAGACTGCAGATGTAAATCCAAGTCATGAAGGTGATCTCTGGAAAGCCTTCTCCAGGCTGTCAGAACCCGAGTCCCAGGAAGATGGCCGGTGGCCCTCTGCCTATATTTCTGGAAATATTCAGGAACTGCCAAGGTCAGCGAAACTCATTAAATTCTATGATTTGATTGCTGAAGATCCTGACAGGAAATCTCACTTTGACCTTGGGGAGGGGCAGAAACCTGTGATAAATTGTCTCAAGGAGCATGGTCATTTCTCCTTGCCCCAGGGTTGCTTTCCTGAGAGAGATTGCTTAGAGTTCTAGCTGCGTTTATGACCAAAGAGTCTCCTAACAGCCTCACTTGTTCGTTCTAAAGGAGCCAGTGTTGTGCCTGGATCAGCCCACTCTTCACAACAAACCTGTAGATATAAGTCTGGCCCTAGAGAAGTCCTCCCGGGCACCCAATGGATAAGAAAAATCATGTCTCCTTGTGAGGCTCAGAGCTTCAACAGGTAAAGCATGGTTCCCATCTGAAGGGAACTCACCACATTCCTTGTTGAAAACTGAAATCATCTTAGAAATCATCTGAAATCAAGTCTGTTATTTAAATATTAACAATATTACTTCATGTTTATCAAAATAGAGCAATTGTGCTTGGGATACAATTAGCAGTTCTCAGAAACAGAGGGTTGAAGAATCTATGTTGGATGAGGAAGAAAATTGGAGTTTCATTTATCAGAGTAATTATGGGAATGAAGCATGGGACAAGAAAAGCTTCTCTGGCCTTGGAAACCGGTTTGGGTTTGAGGACTGACCTAGCCATGCTTCGTGGTGCTTGGCATTAGTCAAGTTACTTTCTGAGGAGACTTCCTGAACTTCCATCTCTCCTTCTATAAAAGAGAATTAATTATACCTATGTCATAGTGTCAGTGTGAAGCTTAAATACATACTTAGCTAGAACAGAGCTTTGTACATAGTAACTGGTCAAGAAATAAGGACCACATTTGTGTTAAGATAGAAGAGATAATGACATTAAAAATATAAGAATTTAAAATGCCAATAGGAGTTATCAAGACCAAGAGAATATCAGAACATTTTATATGTTTTCCTTCATTTCTTCTCTTTAAAAAAATGAAAAAAGAGTTTTAAGGAGCAGGGAGGGAGAGGAGAGGTGAAGGATGAAAACAAAAAACAATAGCTGAGATGTATAGAATACATGTGCCAACCTCCCCTCATAAATACAATCATTATGTGCTGCAAACATGTACTAATAAATAAAAAACCAAGATCAATGAAGTTGATGATATTGCTTTTTTATATTTAGCATATCTGTATTTATTTTTCTATCTCTCTAGATTTGGGTGATTACATGCATTAATTTTGGTTGAAATGATGCATGTTCTGGAGATCTAACTAGGATACCAAAAACTGACCCTCCAGTGTGGGAAGAAAGTGGTAATAGGGCTTCAGAGATCTTAAGGCTGGTTGAGATACTCTATTCAACTTGGCCAGGACACCTTTAGCTTGGCTCCATTTTCTTATTTTCTATAATTCTGCAATCAGAAAGCATGATTATGAAAGTCTCTTTGTGCTCTACAGTGCCGTGATTCTATACTGACTATAAAGAGCAAATACCCACTTTTACATTTCCTGATCAGCCTCAGGAGTCCCTGGGGGGAAGGGAGAATGTATACTTTAAGTTGATTTTCACATGGAGAAAATTATGCCCTATGAAATGGCCTCCCAGCTGATGAAAGGCAAGAGGAAGATGCTGCTATGTTCCTCTGAGGTTTCCAATAAGTATTCATAGCGACGCAGCTGAAAGTGGATTTGGTCAATGAGTCTCCATGCCACGGACTGCCTGGTTAAGACTGGTTTTTTTCTGCTTTTCAAGTGAGTGTTTGCTCTTCCATTTTGCTGAACTGATAAATCATGAATACTTTCTCTAGCCATTTAAAAGTCATTTCCTTTCATTTTCCCTGGGCACCAGAGGCAATCTTATACATGAAAGCTTGCGTGTGTGTGTCGATTGCTGCCTTCAAAAGAGCATATGAGAGCAAACAACTGCTTAGAGATTTTCAAGCCAAAATTTATCAACAACCTAAACTATAGCACTGCATTCATCAGAAAGCAAAGATGTATGCCTTGTATTACTTAACCTTTCCAAGCCACCTGCTTCTTATTATATTTTTTATTTCATATTCAAGTTCCTGTTTGAAATTCAAACGTCTTATTATAATCCTGTGTTTGTTTTCTGAACTAGGGAGAAACATTCTAAAATCTGTTGTTTTGGGCCAGGTATATAGCTCATTGGCACAGCGCCTGCTTGGCAAGCGCAAGGTTCTGAGCTCCATTCCTGGTACCAAAAAAATAGAAATAAAATAAATCTAGTGTTTAATGTATAAAAATTGTTATTTATGATAATTTGTTTATTCAATGAATATTGTGGAGTGTCATTGCGTTCCAGTATTTTAGATAGTAGGGAAAGGTCAACAAGCAAAGAAATGAATAATGTCTGCCTTCATGGAGTTAAATTCTTACATGTCCTCTCCCTTGCTTTGAACTTGCTGTCCCGTCTCAAAATATGGTGAGGGCTGCTTCTAGGTGCCACTTAAGAGAAAGGCAGGCTCCCAAAAATATTACAGTGATGGGGGAAGGGGATAAGAAAATAAAAAGTACTGAAGGAAAAAATGATGAAAGGAGAGCTTTTGCAAATGAGAAATGGACAAAAAGTTAGAAGGAGAAGGGAGCTAGGGGAGGGGAAAGTGGTACAAAAATGAAAATAGAAATTAAGATGTGTTATGGCCATTCACTAATTCCTTACAATAAATGTTGTCATTATGTACTGCAAAGCTGGACTCATAAAAATAATATGGTATGTTCTCATTCACCTCACGTACTGGATCTCACACTGTCTGACCTCTGGCTCTTCCCCAAAATTAAAGTGATCATGAAAGGTAAACATTTTGAGTCAGTTCAAGCCACAACATTGAAACTAAAAGACACTCATGAAAGAGGACTTCCGTTACCACTTTAGAAAGTAACAGGAATGATAGGACAAGTGTGCCTGAAGGAAGGAGAAACATTTTAAAGGGAAATAATGGCAATGCATCTTTTATTGTAATAATTTTTTAAAAAATTAAACATTCACCATATTCTTTGATCACATCATTTATAAATAATAATGCATATTAGACTAAGAAACATTATGGAGAAAAAGCAAGACAGAAATATGACAAATTTCAGATCTATATACGTGTTGTGAGAAGAGAGGTGGCATTCAAGTTGAAACAGAGTTTCAGGGAAGACCCCACTGGCAGGTTGACTCCTGAGCATTGGTCTGAAGCAGGTGAAGGAGTGAACCATAAAGGTAAATGTGGAAGAGCTTCCTCTTGAAAAGGGACAGCAAGTGCAAAGGCCAGGGCTGCCTGGCATGGTGCAGAGAAAGAAAAAAGTGAATGTTGCTGGAACGGAGTGGGTGAAAACGGTGGTTTTGAATGGGATCTAAAATGTTCCCCAAAGTCTAGCTAATGGGCTTTTGAGAAGCGATCAGATCATGAAAAGGCATTGAAAATCCCCTGATGAGTTTAGGACTGAATGGACAGTGGACAATTAGGTGGGGTTACCAAATTGACAGGACTGGACCATAAGGGGGTGTATGACTTTGGTGACCATATCTCACCCCTGGCCCCTTCCTTTCTTCTCCCCATCGTGTTCTCACTGTCTTTCTTGGCTGCCAGGAGGTGAGAAGTTCTGCTCTATCATGAGTGAGTTTCCGTGTTTATGACACTGGTCTAAAAATAACGGAGCTAGCCAACCACAGTTTAAAACTTCTAAAAGCATGAGCCAGACCAAACAAAACAAAAACCTGTTCTTTGTGTTTCTCAGGTATTTTGCCATAGTGATGGAAAGCTGACTACATAGGGAGAGTAGTAGCAGACAAAGTAGGAGGGAAAAGATGGGTCAGTTCAGAAATGCAGAATTGTTTCAGATGAGATTGGGTGTGTTCAGGGTGGTATGGCCGTAGACTACAGAATTGTTTCAAAGAGACAGAAGTGACCAACTAGTAAAATTATGGCCTGGGACAACATCAATGAACAAAATAGAGAAACAACTTCTGCTTCTGGGTTGCCCTTTCTGTAAAGGTTTAAAGAATAAAGCCCCCAAAGGCAAATTGCATTGTATGCTAAAAGTGATAAATGCAACTGGAAAAAGGGATAAGGAATGCTAGAGGTGTGCTGGTATGTGCTTAATCGAACACTTAGGTGGAACAATCTTAGAATATAAAAGTCTGAAAACTAGACTTGGACTCTTTTTTATTCTGACTGTATTATCCAATTCATAGCATGTCATAATTAGCCAATACAAAATTACTGATAATAAATCTGATAATTAATATTTATTAAAAAGTATGTTCTGATTATATTCTGTGCACCACAAATGGGTAACAAAATGTAAACAGACCCTGGCCTCACTGAGTTTATAGTTCTGTGGTAGAGATAACATTGATTCAATAATCATATAGGTAAATGTAAAACTGTGAGAGAGATAGTGACATAGTGAGAGGCATTTAACACCAAAAAGGCACACAATTTGGAAGGAAGCAGCAATATATTATTCTGCCTTTAATATCTCAGCAGTGATACTGACTTTCTCAAGCAGAATAGATTTTTGTAGTGACAGTGAAATAGAGACTGGAAGTAATGCAAATGTTTTTCTTCTGTTTAAAGCTACATAGTACACCACTCTTTGGAGAGGCAGTACTAGCATGTACAGTACTGTCTTGTTATATTTATTTAAAATCTATTTAAATAGCAAGAGTCTCGTGCAGGTATAGTTTGAACCATATGGAAAAGACAGGGTTCTACTCAAAAGATGAGTAAACTTAACTCCCAATCTGGAAAAGGCCACAGTACCTTGGGTGTTCTTAGTAATGTTTTTAATGGATTCTAGGGTAGAAAAAGTACTCAAGTGCTGTATTCTTTCTATGAGACCAGCAAGTCTAACTCCAACTCAATAACTCACTTTAGATAAACCCATTTTAGCATTGTTTGGGGAATATAACTTTTGGTCATTTTTCACTGTCCATTACTTTAGATGACTGGTGATATGATCCAACAATTGAGCCAGAAATATATTCATTCACAAGCAGCAATGACGTATATTTCTGCATTATGTTCGTCCTTGGCAAAGGATGCTTCAGCAGCTCCCTTTGCTGCCTTGCTGTCAGCTTGATAAACGGACAAGCTTCCTTCCCAGCAGGGCTGGTGGGGTTCCAGGTTGCAGCACTGCCCACTTCAGCAGTCTGCAGGCCATTGTTTCTGCCTCCCACGAGTGCACAGAGCCCTTCAGAGTGCACAGGAGCATTCCAGAGGATGCCTGGGCTGGTAGCCTCCTGTCAGTACAAGGAGAAAATAAAGTTTTGTTCTGTTCTGTTAAATGTCTCTGCTAGACTTTATAGAGATATGCTACCAAAAGAATAAAGGAAAGTTAATTTTGTCTGTTGCACAAAGCTATTTTGAAAATTTATTGCCAGGTCCTTGCAATGGGCACGTTTGTATATTTTAGATTTTCTTTCCAGCGTTTCTTCTAATTCGGAGGTGATTCATTTATGGGCTAGATTTTGAAAAGACAGAAAAGAGTCAAATAGTGTATGAATGAGCTCTGTTTTTAATGGTATAAGGAGCGAACTAAGACACAGAGATCATAGAGACTAAGGAACAGTTCCTCACAGGAAACAAGTTCTGTCTGAGCTTTTTAACAGAATTAGTGGCATTTGCTTATGTGAACAGACTGTGGGTTGATGATTTACCAGATGCTTTTCTCAGGTATGTGGTTTGGATAAGCATCTCCTAAAGGCCCACACATTAAAAGATTGGTCCTCAGCCCAGGTACTATTGGGAGATGGTGGAACCTTTAAGAGGTAGGGCCTAGTTAGAAATCTGGTCCTACGGGGATTTGCCCTGAAAAGAAATATTGAAATCCCTTCTTTTTTCTCTACTGTTATTTCCCTAGCTAATGAGGTGAACAACTTACTGTACCCCCCACATTCACCGTAATGGTCTTCCTCCATAGCCCAAAGCAATAGGGCCAACTGACCATGGGGTAAAATATTAAAACTGTGATCTAAAATAGGTCTTTCCTGTTTTGATTGATTATCTCAGGTATCTTCTTACAGTAAAAGGAAAGTAACCAACACAGTCACATATTTATTACTTTTCCATTGCTGGAACAAAATATCGGCTATATACACCTTAGAGGAAAATGTTTATTTTGTCTCATGGTTTTAGAGGTTTCAGTCCGTGGCTGGCTGGCTCCAAGGCAGAAACCTCACAGTGGAAGGGGATAGTGGAGAAAAGCTGCTGACCTAAGACTAAGCTGGAAGCAGAGAGAGACAGAAAGATGGGGAAAAGCCCAAAAAGAAAGGTACTCTTCAAAACTGTACTGCTAATGACCTCTTTCCTTCAACTAGGCCCCACCTCTTTAACAGACTATTCAGGAGAAGAAGTCATCAGTTAGTTAATCTATTTATGAAGGTAGTGTTCTCATGATTAAACCTTTCTAGATCCCACTTCCTAACATTTCTATATTGGGGATCAAGCCCTCAATACATGAGTCTTGGGAGATAATTTATATTTAAACTCTAACATGGTATATGATACTTTGTTATCTATTTTAGATGAAATCAGAATAACAATAACAGTTATATTTCCTTATCTCATCTTTCACAGTGTATTTCCCCCTTCTCCCATCCCCATAATGTTCTTATGGGGAAGATTACTGTCACCATTTGATGAAAGGGGAAACTGAAACTCAAGAAGAACTTCTGGGTGAAGTTCACATAGCTATCATGGTGTTTGTCCCATTGCCTTCTGTGTTAGTCAGCTTTCTGCTGCTGTGACAAAATAACTGACAAAATCAATTTTAAAAAGAAAAGATTTATTTGGGCTTATAGTTTCAGAGATTTTCATTAATCAGCTGGTTTTATTACTATAGGCTTGGGGTAAAGTTAAAACATCAGTGCAGTGAGAGCATATGGCACAGGAGACCAATCACCTAAAGGTGACCAGCAAGCAGAGAAAGTACACCAAGACATGGAGGCAAAATACATCCCCTCAAAGACATGTGCCTAATTACTCTAACTAGGCTTGATCCCTCGAGTTTGTAGTGCTATCAGCTGGGACCAAGCTTTTAACACATGAGCTTTTGGTGGGCATTTAAAATCCAAATCACAATACATTCCTATTTCAAAATGGAAGTAAAAAAAAAAGAAATTAAAAGCTTTTCTATTGTAAAAAACCAAAATATTATTTCTATTAAAATTATGCATATTGTATCAGTATAATAGTAACAGCTTTCCTATTGTTTAGACATAATACCCAACATCTATAATTTAAAGGAGGAGAAGCTTCACTTGTTTGACATCTTCAAGGGACTCAGTTTATGTTTAGCTGGCTTTAAGGCAGAAACATCATGGTGGAAGGGTGGAACAGAGCACAGTTGGTTAGTTTATGGTGGCCTGGAGGCAGAACAGGGAAACAGCTCAGAGAGGAAGAGCCAGGGGTTGGATACAGTACTCAAAGTCACACTTGTGTGACTTTCCTAAACAAACCCAGGAGTGTGCTTTACCAATCACTTATCTGGCTCCCAGCCAATCCAATTAACAATGAATCTTAACCATCATATCCCACCCCTTATCAAATTGACACTCAAATATATCTCCTTATATTATACTTAATCTCCAAATAAACAAAAGTTAATAGTTTCATCTAATGCAGTACAACTTTTTTGTGTACCACTGAAAATGCAATAAACCCTTCTTCAAAATCTCAAGAGTTACAACATCTTTCAAAAACCCAAGTTCAAGACCCTTCTGAGACTCAAGACAAACTCCTAGCTTTGAAACTTTGTAAAAATAAAAAACAAGTTACATAGTCCCAAGGCAAAATGGCACAGGATAAACATTACCATTTTAAAGGGAGAAATAAATGGATAGAAAAGAATGGTTAAAGGAAGACTTAAATTCTTCAGGGAAAATAGTAAGTCCTATAGCTCCATATCCAGTATCTAGACCAATTTTAATTGTACCATTTACATCTGTCTTAGTTTCTTTGTACTGTTATGACAAAATGCTGAGTATGACTAATTGATAAAGAACAGAAATGTATTTCTCATCATGTTGAAGACTGAGAAGTTCAACAACAAGGTACTGGCTCGTTCTGGAGAGGGCTGGTCTGTGCTTCCAACAAGGTAGTGTTTTGTTTTGTTTTGTTTTGTTTTGTTTTGTTTTTTTGGTACCGGGGATTGAACTCACGACCTCACGCTTGCCAGGAAGGCGGTTAAGCCACTGAGCTAAATCCCCGGCCCAAGGTAGTGTTGCTATATCCTTCAGAGGGAGGAATGCTGTATTCCCACATGGTGCAAGGGAAAGAAGAATGGAAAAAGGGACCAAACTCCTTTTAACAAGTCTCAATTCCTTTAATCACCCAATATCACTTGCAAGGAGTAAGCCATACTTACCAATACTGTTGTACTGAGGATTAAATTTCAACATGAATCTTCGAGGAGACAAAAATATTCACTCCATAACAACACCATGGTGGCTGTTGTTACTGCAAGACCTTGTGTCTCAGTATCTCATAATCTCAATTCATTATATGCAGTTCCAGTTGCATAGTCACATTAGATATCCTAGACTGTAGGGTTCAAAATACAAGCCAGAAGCTGCTTTTGGAATTAACTTTGAAGGTCTGACCTTGCTCCAGAACTCAAGGATATCTACTGAAACTCTCATGTTGGGATTTAAAAGAGACTCTATGTAATATTTTTATTACTAAATTTCCCTTTCCCTCCATCTGTCTTACTGTCTGAGCAGCAGGCCACGTTACACTGCAATTGTGACCTGTTTGGTACAGATTGTTCTTTTGTTCTGGGCAATATATATTACACCTGAACACGGCAGCCTCTCAAGTCACTCAATAAATTGTTCATACTTCTTATCATGTGTGCTCCCTCCAGTATCTATCTAGCTTACAAAGTGTGGTACTTCTTTGTCAGCAATAAGAGATATGAATAGAACAATTTCTCTTTTATATTAAAGAGGATCTTATAAGATATTCCATTTATTGGATCTTTAAAAACATCACCCTTATGGTAAGACCCTGAAATTTCTAAAGTTTATCATCATCTAGATATGTGTGTCTCCAGGGTACCCTGAATGCTTTCTTCTGTCCTCATCAGGTCCAACTATCATTATCTTATCAGTGTTGCCTGCTATTTCTGTGCAACAGAAGACAGTGGAGACCTCTGAGAACTACACTGTGACAGACAGCTGATGAGTTGATTGGTCTTGGGGCAAGATAGTGAATGTAAATAGTGTTTTTTCTATATGATAGCAAACTGCTTTTGATCCTTAGTATTTTATTTTATTTTTTGATCCTTAGTATTTTATCAAAATGAAAAAATACATATGTATTTGCTTGTCTAAAAGTTGCAATATTAAGTTTCACAAAGTAATAATCTAATCTATCTAGTATCACGTCTCACCTGGCATATTAGTTGTAGTTGTAGGTCTTAGGTGGTTGTTTACTTTGGTAATTCTCACTTATAGTGATTTCTCTCATTTTTATAGCAGCCAAATAGATTAATTAAATAAAAGTATCCTTTCATCCTTTATCTTTGATGGTGGTATAATTTCTGTAGTTTCTTTCAGATGTAGGATTGACATTTCAAGGATGTCCCTTTCTCTTCTTCTTCCTTTTCCTCTTCCTCCTCCTCCTCCTTCTCCTCCTCTTCCTTTTCTCCTCCTTCCTTTTTTTCCCAATACTGGAGAATGAACCCAAAGCCCTTGCATTGAGATATATCCCCAGCCTCCATTCACTTTTACAGACAAGGTCTTGCTAAGTCACTAAGTTGCTCAGGCTGGACTTGAACTTATGATTCCTTTGCCACAGTCTCTCATAGTGCTGGGATTGCAGATGTGTGCTACTGTGCCCAGAACTTGGTGCCTTCTAAACACATGCTGTTTTTTATTCTGCTAGTCAAAGAACCAACCTTGATTGTTCTAAAGGACTGGGCAATTCATGGATGGCCTAAAGACCCATTGAAATAGATAAGGACCGGGATTCCATCCATTGCCTGGTTTCCATAGTTCCTACATAATGGAGGGTTATAATTGTGTCTTGGTTTCTTGCTATTAGAGTTAGCTCAGACTCTGTATCTGACAATGCTTGAATGGTTGATGTCTTCTTTCCCTAGTATATGGCTGGTATTCTGGTAGTTAACTTCAGGTCTTATGGAAAAGTGTCAGTACATAATTATATATATATAATTTGTAGTGATGTTCCAGGGTACTTCCTAAAAGGGATCTAAACTCTTTGTTAGTCAGTGAGGTCCTAGATCAATGCCTGTGATTTGGGTCTAAAAACTGACTTAGATCATAAGGCTGGATGATTGGTTATGCTTTTCCACTGCAGTGGCTCACATCAGTCTTTTGCTTACTAGATTTCAACTTCTAGTTATACAGATTAAGCAAATCTTACTTAGCTGCTGTGTTGCTTGCTTTCCTGCCACAGAGACAAAATAACTGACCCCCATAATTTAAAGGAGGAGAGGTTTATCTTAGCTCATGGTTTCAGTTGGTTCAGTCCAAAATTAGTTGGCTCCAAGGTAGTGCAATGGTGGGAATGCTTGGCAGAGAAAGACTAATCATTTTATGGCAGTGTTGAAGCAGAGAGAGAGACAGAGAGAGAGAGAGAGAGAGAGAGAGAGAGTCAGAGACAGACACAGAGACAGAGACAGAGACAGACAGAGACACAGAGACACAGAGACAGGAGAAGTTAGAGACAAGAATATGCCTCTATGTAATATTCCCAGGGACTCTCTGCCACTGACCAGGGGCGACCTGCGGACAGGATACTTTTGGGAGACACCTTGTTAGATCTAAACCATAACAACTGCCATTTGTTTTGCTCCTATGGTTTATTAATAGTTGTTACAGATCCTTATAGTTTAAGACACCCTGCCTGCCGCTCTGACCTTAATGTATACTTCAGTAATTATGAAGTTTCAGTTTCTGTGAAGGCAAATTAGTCGCTTCTGTTTTAGAATTTTATCAATTCTAGTAATACCAGGGAAAACATTTCCAACATAGCACCACCAGATGTCAATAACCACAGCCAACTAACTTTCTCTACAATGTTTGTGCTCTATTCATCATCTGTTCTTTATTGGTCTTCTTAGGCAACATAGTCAAGTGGTGGGTTCTTTGATCTAAGAACTAATTTCATTACAACATTCTGACTTCCCTGAGCTATCTTTCATTCTCTTCCTGTAAATTGTGTCAAGGTCTGATTTAATCTTATTGCTTGGATAAGGTCTCAGCTTCAAGAAACTATTCTTAAAATGTATTAGGACCAGTTCTGTATGTCCTTGCTTTTTTTTTTTTTTTTTTTTTTTTTTTTTTTTTTTTTTTTTTTGGTACCAGGGATTGAACTCATGACCTCACACTTGCCAGGCAGGCACTTAAGCCACTGAGCTAAATCCCCAGCCCTTTTGTGTCCTTGCTAATGCCATTTTATGGGAATTTTATTCCAGTGTCAATAAATTCTCCCCTCTTCACAGTCTAAGCTCTAGTATAAGCACTCCCAAGATGTACTCCCACACTTGATCTCTGTTCATGGACCTATATAGGCTAGATCTTACAGTTCTTTGAAAGTACTATTTCCTTCTTCCAAAGGGACAATATGTCTTCCAGTGATGGTATGACCTAAACATTCCTATCATTATAGCTATTACTTCACAAAATAGGAACCAGTGGAAGGTTCTGCTAGCTGTTCAGTATGCATACTCACAGAGTGGAGAAATTACCATCTGGTGTCCAGTTCAGAGACAGTGAGGGGATGTAGGGGGAGACATGACAGGTAGGAAGGTGTCTTGTGAGGTATCTTCCTCAGATGAGGTTTTGCAAAGTCCCTAGTCAGGATTTCTTAATATGATACCATTGACATTTTGGCTGAATAAATGCTTGTTGTAAGACACTATTCTGTGCCTCTTAAGATGTTAACAACACCCTATAATGACTTCTACCTACTAGATGCCAATAGTATATCCCAATCTCAGTTGTGGCTGTCAAATTTCTCCTATGAGAACCACTGCTTAAGTGATAGAAACTGCTTTTTTTCTGCAAGCAAAATTCTGGAGATACCCTTGGAGTGAGTTCACGATTTCTTAAGTTGTAGTAGAGATGAGCTGTCATCAGTCTATCCCTGAGCACATCTGGTACTGCAGCAATGGTTGAAGAACAGAAGTGAAATAAGAAGATGTGAGTCAGCATATAAAAAATGTCTGACACAGAGAAACATCAAATGCCCAGCATTTTACAGATTGCAACACTGAGGTTCAAGAGTTTTAGATGATTTAAATTGATGTGTGCACTTAAGTTTGACACACATGGCATAAAGATGGATAGAATAAACTACCTCTCTGTAGGGGATTATCAGTCCAGTGAACTATGAAATATTATATAATAAATAATTGCTTGTAAATGTTGATAAGGTCATATAAGCAGCAAGTGAAAAATCTACAAACAGAATGAGGTTTATTTGACTTCCAAATCTATACTCACTGTAGTATATAAACATGTCTCATGATTTATTATGTTTACTGCATGCTAGAATTTTTGCTAAATTGTTTGAATACCTGATATCATTTAACATTCCTAGACCTATAATGAAGTGGGTATTCTCACCCCTCATTTTTCAAATAATGAAGTGGCATTTTTTAATACACCTTTGTATTTCCTAGGCATATTATGTTTGAAGGGACATTGCTTTGCAAGGAAGGATGACCTTAGACTGATAAAATCAATGTGAACAAGCTCAGAGATGCAGGCATGAGATAACGTAGCATGTTGTTCAAAACAGAACCCAGCAAGTGATTCCAACTCTTATTCTCATCTTCCAACAGTATGACTAATTAAGATATGGACTGGTACAAAGGAACACAGTTCTTTTTAAGAGTGGCTTATGAAACACTGGAAACTACCTAAAAATATATAACTAATGTGAGAGAAATACTGTTGTTACAAGGGAATTGATAACTAAGGATAATGGCAAAGGGAAGAAATAGCAAGTTGGAGCTAATTACTAGGCAAAGCCCCTTGACACTGAAACTGGTTAGCCAGGATAATGGTCTCCTGAGGCAAGTGGCAGAATCACCATTGGTTAGTGCATTTAAAAATAGGAAACAGAGCGCTAGAGAAACAAGACTGTAGGGAATAATCTTGCATTAGGCTGCAAAGGAGGTAATTGACTAAGTGACCTAATATTAAGAGCTTTCTTTCTCATGAATTTCTTTAATTCTAAAAAATAAAGCCTTATAGGCTGCATACATAAATGTAGGTATCTAATGGCTGGAAATATCTAAATATAACGTCAAATTATTCATAAATACAAAGTGAGAGCAGCCATGTACCAGAAAAAGCGTAGTCCAAGGGTCACAGGAAATGTAGGAGATGGACAGGAATCAGATTTCCCTGATGCACTCAAATGCTGCTATCCCCAAGTGCACTGAGCTGTAAGGTTGTGTCAGTTAATTACCCAGATCTCTCCTTTCCTTTCCTCTTCTAGTCCTGTGCTACCAGAATGTAAGCAGGGTTTATGAAGCCCAACATTTGTGGTGTTACATCTTCCAAATTGTTGCTTTCTTTTCTTTAAAACTGGTAAATAATCTGAATAATACTTTCCCAGTGCCTCGTCCAGCAACTTGGCTCCAAGTCATAGCAAGACTTGCTAAAAATTCAGAGTTCAGGGTCCCACTGTGAACTGATGGAAGTTGGATGCCAGAGAGAGATGTGTGCCATGAATTTACATATTTTACAAAATTCCCTAAGTCTTAAACACACCATCAAAGAGGAGAAATCTACCAGGGAAAGGACATGATGGCTTAATCAAAACAAACTGCAGAGGAGGGAAGTGTATCCCATTATTCCTCCTTTCTTCATTTGCTTTCCTTGATTTCCCTTTATTTCCAACCAAATGAGATACCCTATAACTTACGTATCACTGGTGTAATTCTAAGTATGCATATACACACCTATAATTTATATTTTGCCTATGTGCAAAAGGTTTTTATATAATCTTCATATGTCTAGTATGCTAGATATTATATCTCCACTTTGTATTTCTGATACAATTTTAAGCCTTAGAAAGACAGTGATATTTTCATTGTCCTTCATAATGTTGTGGTAAATAATGCGTATTTTTAATGAATGCAACTAATTCAAATGTGTAAAAAGAAATAAAAATAGAGCACGCAACAGAAAACCAGGGAATGTCAGCTTTGCTATTGTGACAAGCCATAGTTTCATGGCTAAATGCTTAGCTGGGTTTTTGTCTTTAGCTCTACCAAGAACTTCATATGAAAATTTGAGCAAGTCATGTAAACTTTCATTTTCTTATCTTGTAAGCAGGGATAACAATCATTTTCTTACTTCTCCCACAAAACAGCTGAGAGAGTAAGCAAGATAATATTGCTATTTAATATCAGTTTTCACTTAGGGAAGCTAAAAATGACATGAAGATTATCAACATCATCATTTCACAAACTCCAAACCATTGAACAGCAGTTCAGTCTGGGTTCCCCAGAGATAATTATTTTTCCTTATATCAAGTTATATAGGAAAAGATAAAACAGGAAAAAAACAAAGATTCCAGGAATTACATCTAGTTAAAATGTGTATCAGTAATCAGTCTACTAATACAATTCTCTAGATAATGCTAGATATCAGGACAAGGAAAATAATTGACACTGTTTAATTTTTGACATGCTACCTAATGAGCAGCTAAACCATTTTCATAGAAGGCAAAATTACAGTGCTGCTGCTGGTATGCAGCTACACTATCTAAAGTTAATTGGATTTTTCCATTATGATGGGCTTGTTTTTCAGAATTTAATCTATGAGTCTTTTCCAATGGCTCTGAGTTGGTAGTGAGACAGGAGATATATAGGGCATGTAGAGTGAATTGCAGGGTGAGGAGGAACCTCAACAGGTCAACGAATCCTCAGGTACATTAAGATATTACAAAGTGCAAATAGGGGCTGGCTGGGGTTTGTGTAGAATATGTCTGTCTTCCCTACATGGAATTTCTCAGGAGAGGAAACTGACTACTTATTATTATGGTTCTCCCTCCACTCCCCAATCAACACAGTAATGTGTTTTGGTTCTGTTAGGAGGAGGGTGAGTGTTATCTGTGTAGCCTGGAACAAAATAGCACTACCAACTTCTTTTCTAGTCCAAGAGACTGTTTTACAGACCATCTAATTCAGCTTTGGGTTGTTTGTGTTTTTGTTTTGAAGTGAAAAGAACTTTCAAAGTGAGAGAACCAGTTTGAAAAAATCTTCAGTAGCCAGGAGTTGGCCAGGAGACAAAGACCTTCCTGGTTGTAGAATGGCAACTCACGCTGTCATCTTGCAGCCAACAATAGGTGAGGCTGTGGGTGCCTGGAGGCAGCCTCAGTGAGTCACACAGTGAGCCCTAAGAAAGCTAAGCACACAGACCAGGACCCTTGAAGGATCTACTGTATGCTTGTATATAGGAAGAATCTTGTTTAGTTTTGACATTTTCTATAAAAACAGATTGTTTATTGCATCATTGCACCTATTCTACTATACTAAGGAAACTAATTCTGTAAGTGTAAACATTTAGACACACCTTGGTTTTGCTAATCACATTATGGAATTTATTCATTTTTAAAGATACTATGTGTCTGAAAATAAAATGATCACAGAGCACTTTAATATTCTAGGGCCTGAACATGTGTGGCAACCATGGATGGTCCTGGTATCAATGAGTACTTCTTAAATGACTCCTGAAGAATGTAGGCAAAAGCTAAGAGTGGCAAAGTCAGGGACAGTTAGTGAGAATCGTGGATTCAGGCAGATTTTCAAATACTTTTCCAAGAACCTGCCTTTTATTGAACCCAAACCAAAAATCTAGCTTTTGTCTATGTCACCTTTAGGTTAAAGACAATCCAATGATTTTTGTTCTAATGATGTATTGAACCAAAGGTGCAAGAAATATTTTTGACACTTAAGTACCTTAAAGCATTGCAAATTGATGAAACTGTAAACTTAAATTTGAAGTGGTCTTCTGAACATATAAGTTGCTGCTCAATCAAAAGTCCTCTTTTGGGGCAGGGATATAGTTCAGCGGCACATGCGCCTGCCTGGAAAGTGCAGGATCCTGAGTTTGATCCCTGGTACAAAATTCCTCTTTTATGACAGAACTTTGCAACTGTGGAATAGTAACAAAACTTCTATTTAGTTAGCACTTTCTCACATATATTAGCTCATGTTTTCTCAAAAGAAGAAGAACATGAAAAGAATTAACAGATTTGGGCTTTGTTTTAAAGGACAAAGTCTCAGTAGTATCTTTGGAGATAATGATTTCATTCAACAGAAAAAAACCTGATGATAAACAACGATAGTCTAAATTCTGTGGAATCCAGAACACACACACACACACACACACACACACACAGACACACACATTGGCTTTACAGATGTCAAAGTAAACGTCAGCACTATCTTTGTTATATACATGTCTAATTCAGGCAAATTCACCCAATTGTTTGCCAACAGCCACCTACATTGCCATAGCAACCTCGAAGTCAATCTAAGCAGAAGTAGATGAGGTTCTCCACTCCCCACTCATCTCATGGATGGGACAGCAGTGATGCACCATGCTATACAATCTCCACTTCCCAGTTCACGTTCACTGCCTTCTACAATTGCACATTGCTACTGTCAATTTTTAGGGTACAAAATAGTTTAAGCTTTTCACTATAGATTATGACATATACCACTAGAATAAAGTCTACTACTGTCCCTTTACAATCTGGAAAATTGATTTATATTTCTTGTCACATTAGCACTACATTTCAGGACAATTTTTTACTTCAGATTTGGAAAATGACAAGGAATATCATAGGTCTCCAAAATCTTTTTTTTTCCTTCAGGAAAAGTGTCTTGAGAGCCTCTGTACTTTAAAAAGGCATATTATATTCATAATAAGCTAGCTAAGAAAGCAATTAGGAAAATAATTCCACACACAATGACCTGTGTGTAATAGTCAATTGTGGGGCCAGTTTAAAGACGAAATGCCCAGCAGATTGGATTAGGCTAGTTCTGGTTGTGTGCATAGACTTACTGTACAGAGGAGACCAACCCTAGGTGTGGGTGGCACCAACCCACTGTCTTGTAACCAGGATGGAATAAAAAGAAAGAAGCAAGTCTCACTTCTGCAGAGGTGCGCCAGTCTTCACTGTCACCTGTGGATGTCTGTCTCTAGGCTTCCAGCAAGACCCTTGGGCTTCCTGATATGAACTTGCATGGGACTGCAGTAAGCTCCAAGTCATTGACCTTTTTTTTTTTATTTAAAAGAGAATAAAACAAAAGGGGCAGTACAGAGCAGATCAGAAGAGGACAACATAGGCAACACAGTACTTTACATTAAGTCAACTGGACATCAACAGTATCTAATGCCATATCTCTTACTCTGCTATAGTTGAACATAGTTTCAATTACAATAATATCAAACATAACACAATAGTATAAAGCCATGCATATAGTGAAAGAATTCCAGGGCTTTCTGAA
>PVJX010032631.1:0-20284 GCA_004027295.1 Dolichotis patagonum
GCTCAGGAGACAAACTCGTCTCACAGCCCCGTGTCCAGAGCTGCACTGGAAACGTGGATCTCTAGGGCCCTTGGCGCCTATGCTGTCCACAGCTTTACCTTTGCACCTGCTGCCCCTGGCCGGGGCTCCCTCCCCACTGTCCCTGAGCTGCTGGCTCCCACTGCCCCAGAGAGGTGGCCCTGACTTCCTATACTCAGGTTGCCTCCAGACCCTCTCTGCTTTGCTATTCTCCTTTAGAATTATCTACCAGGCTCTCTGCTTACATCTCACCTTCCAGAATGTGAGCCTCAGAGGAGAAAGGGTTTGCATGGTACTCTTGATGGATGCTCAGTTCATAGTTTGAATGAGATGCCTTTTCCTCCAGGAAGGCCTCCCTGATTTTGCACCAAACCTGGTCTTTGGCTCATTGGCACCAAAACTGAAATGACCTTGCTGAGTTATGGATTCACTTGTGTGCCTGTAGTCCCTTTTCCCCTCCAAGATGTCACATGAGGGTAGGTATTTGTTTTATTCACAGTCCAGTGCCCAGCATAGATCCTGGCACTGAATAGAAGCAAAGTATTGGTTGACTGAACAGAGAAACTTCTTTCCCTGAATCATGGCCTTACCCTGGCACTAAGGCTGCTGAGGGGTGGGGGTCCTCTCCAGCACTGCACTCCAAGCAAAGTAAGCTCTGCTACCCTGACCAGTTGACCCCCCCCATCCTTGCCCCACTCACCTTAAGCTGAATCTTTACGGAGTAAACACCGCTATGCATGTCCAGCCTGACTGGGACTCTGTTCCGTTTCGGCTGAATTCCCAGCAGAACAATCCCCAGTCACAGGATTACCAGATTCAACAAAAATATACGGGACGTCCCGCTGAGCTGGAGTCTCAGCTAAGCAACAGATAAATTTTTAGAGCAAGTAAAGAAGTCTCAAATACCACGTGGGCGATGCCACACATTACTCATGGTTTATAGGCAATTCAAATTTCACCTGGCGTCCTGTATTTTATGTGGCAGCCCTAGGCGCCCATGGGTGTGTGGGTGGTGGGGGTCAAACCTCTGCTCCTGCCAAAGTTATTCTGTCTTTTCCCACTGGCTGGGGCCCTGTCAGCGCCAGTCGTCAATCTGTTCACCTGTACAACGGAAGGTAAAATAGAAAATAAAGTGACAGCAGCTGGGACCTCCCTTCCACTGGTTGCCTGAGGATTATGTAACACAAGAGCTAATAAGGAGTCACTTATATTCTTTCAAGACATTGATGACCTTTGAGTCCCCACAGTTTCCCTGGGCTGAAGAGGAAATTGAAGTCAGAGACATGAAGATATTTAGCCAAGGTCTCCCAGTTCCGCTCCACTGGTCTTTCTGGGCCCAGTTCTGACCACCACGCTGGACACCCCACACCGAGCCCTCCAAGCAGAACTGACTTTGGAACTAGACCCAGAGGTCACTCAGCCAATCTCAGGGGACACCGTGGGCACAGTGGGGTCACACTGTAGCACACAGTAAATGGTGGCGATGCCCGGCTGTCTTAGACAGATCAATGGAAGGTCAGGTGCCCTGGGGAGGTGTGTTGTGTTTTCAGTCCTCTGAATTAACTGGTTAGTTTTGCCTGCTGGCGCTCAACCTTCATTGTGTAAAAGCTGCTTCATTTCCAAGACAATCAACGTGTGATTTCTCAGTGCCAGACGAGCCAGATCTCCTGCAACAGACTTCCCAGAGGGCAGGGGCCGTGTCGGCATTGTGGAATCTGCCAGCGCCAGCCGGGCTGGAGCTCAGTGAAGTTTGTCAGTTGAATGAATGAAGACATGAAGACGAGGCTGCAAAGAGGGCTAGTAATTGTGGTCTCCACTGGCCTGGGACAGGAGTGGGGCAACCCCAAGGTCCAGACAACACTTTCGCTGCCCCCCAGGCTACACTCAGGATTCCCCTCGCTTATTTTGCAAGGTACCCCAGCCAAGACCTCCCTTGGTGAAAGACCTGCCTGACCTGGACCTCTCAGCAGGGGCGGGGCCTGACCTAGGCTGGCTGTGGCCTTGAGACCGAACCTCCCCGAGGAACAAATGGCTGTCAGCACCTCCGGCCCTCCCTCTGGGCTACACCCTCCGGCTCCCCCAACCTCAGAGCCCTGGTACCCCTGTGAGCTAGAACCTTCAGGAAATCCCCCGCTCCCGGCCTTCCGGGAGGAGCTGCAGGCCCTGCAAAGCAAGCTACGGGCACCGCAAGGCAAGCACTGCCATTCCCGCTGCCTTCTAGGAGCCAGCAGGGTGCATTCACCCAGGGCGAGACTGTTCTGCCCTCTGCTCCACCTTCACCGCCCAAATCCTCCCTCCGGTCCTCTACCCAAGCTACTAAGAGCGAACTAACTTGCAAAGGTTTCTTCTCCCTCGGAATACAAAAGGAGCCCAGCTCATTAATGAGCTGCAAGCATTGCAGGAGCGCTGCCCGTGGAGCTGGGGGGCGGGGGCGACATCGCGGGGACCTAGGCAGGAACTCCAGGGCCGCCGCTGTGTGACCTTAAGCAAGCCACCTCGCTGGCCAGCTTCCCGCTCTGTTAAATGCAGACCCCACTGTCTCGCCTCCGAAAGCCGGCGTCCGGCTGAGGTAATACTTGGCACGCCTCTGGCACCCAGGAGGCGCTCCAGGAGCGCTTGTTTAATCAGTGGAAATTTAGGAAAGGGCCTAAGAGGCGCCACACCAAATTTTTGAGAGCTCAAGAGTTGTGTGCTGGGGAGGGAGGCCTCTTATGTAATATTTTAGTATCTTTTCAAACGTGGAGAATGTGTTCTTGTAGCGCTCTTGTAATTAAAACTCAATGAAATAAAGTAAACGCCCGCACACCCCAACCCAACTCGGAGCCACGCCCCCCAGCCCATGGCCCCCAGGGCACCAGACAATGCTGTGGACTTGGCCCGGGCCTCCCGGGTCCGCGCAGCTCGGAGACCCCGGTCTGCGGTGCGCATTTGCTCCAGGGCCCCCTGGCGTCGCTTCGAGCCCTCCCATGCACGTCTACGAGACTCGGTTTTCCAGATCAACCGTCCGGCTCGGGTTAAAGTGCGCGGCGGGCGCAATGGGCTGGGAGCCCGGAGCGGCCGAGGCGCCAGAGGGGAGCCTCGGGCGAAATCAGAATTTTGGCGAGGGCTCCTCCCACTTGCTCTGACTTCCCTGCCCTGAACCTCCGGGGACCTCGTGCTCCGCGAGAGACAGACTACCCCCAAAAGCCGGGGTCGCGAACCCAGGGGCGGGGGCCGGGGAGGTGCCGGGCCCGCACCGCGAGCCTCGCGCCCGGGACCCGGCCCGGCGTCCACGCCGCTGCGGCTTGGCGAGGTGCACAGCGCCCCCCGCCGCCACGCGGGTCCCGGGTCCTCACGGGCCGCCGGTCTGGCCCTTTAAGAGCCCGCCCCGTTTCCCGTCTCCCCGCCCCCCGGCCCGGGGAGGGGGTGCGGGGGAACCTCGGCTGGGATTGGCGCAGCGCGCGCCCCCTCCCCGGCCCCCGCGCGGTGGGAACCGGCAGCCCCGTCTAGCGCTGACGTCAGACCGTCTGCCTGCCTCCGACCGCGGTCTCGGGGCGAAACCCGATCTCCTTGGACTTGAATGAGGAGGAGGCGGCGGCGGCGGCGGAGGCGCTCGGCTGGGGAAAGCCAGCGGCGGAGGCTCAGCCCCGGCGGCGGAGCGCGCCCCGGCTGCCGGCCCATTTTCCAGACGCCGCCCGCGGGCACCGCCGACGCCCCCGGGGCTGCCGATCGGCGGCCGGGGGACGCGGAGGAGCGCGGCCCCGCGCGCTGAGCCCCGCGGCACCCCGGGAACTTGGCGGCGCCCCGAGCCGGGCGAGCCGGGGCGCGCCTCCCCCGCCGCGCGCCTCCTGCATGCGGGGCCCGAGCCCCGGGCGCCGGCCGGAGCCCCCCCCGGCCGCCCCCGCGCCCCGCGCCGCGCCGCCGCGCCGTCCGTGCACCGCTTGATGGGGGCCAACAGCACCGCCGCCTCCGCCGCCGGGCAGCCCAATGTCTCCTGCACGTGCAACTGCAAGCGCTCTTTGTTCCAGAGCATGGAGATCAGTGAGTGACCCCGCGCTCCCCTCCGCCGAGGCCCGTGCGGCTCGGACCGCTGTCCGGGCGCGGCCCGGCCCGGCCCGTGCGCCCCGAGTCCCGGCTGCGCCCGCCGCGCCCCGGTCGCGCCCTCCCGGCGGCTCGCGGCAGCTGGCGGCCGGCCCGGCTTTGTCCCGCGGCGCTGCGAGCCCGGCACGGCCCCCGCTGCC
The DNA here is from genome assembly GCA_004027295.1 of Dolichotis patagonum. Classification (NCBI taxonomy): domain Eukaryota; kingdom Metazoa; phylum Chordata; class Mammalia; order Rodentia; family Caviidae; genus Dolichotis; species Dolichotis patagonum. The sequence goes on from PVJX010032631.1 coordinate 4,239, forward strand.
CGCCCGCCCGCACTCGGACCCGGGGCCCTGGCGGCGCGCGGCGCGGGAGGCTGGGGCGGCCGGATCGGCGAAGTTTCCATTTTATTTCCCTCGGGGGCAGTCGCGGTGGAGCAATTAGGCCGGCGCTTTATCAACTTCGGGCGGGGGGGGGGGCGGGCGTGTGAGACGCTGTCTGGTCTGCGAGGTGTCTGGGGCTCGGGCTGGGTGTCTGGAGTGTGCGGTGCCGCTGTGCCTTAGCGAGTGGGTTTCCGCGCTGCGTGGAGTGTGAGCGCGTGTGTCTGGCTGGGTCGCGGTTGTGTCTCTGGAGTGCATGTGTGTCTGTCCGTCTGGGTCTCGGTGCCACTCTGAGTGAGTGTCTGTGGGTCTGAGTCACATCTGTCCCAGGACTGTGCTTCCGAGTCTCCCTGATTGTGCCGAGGCCGGCTGCCTCGCTAGCGTGTGCCTCTGGTCCGAATCTCTTTGAATCTCAGGGCCTTTTGTGCCCAGGTGCCTGTGTCCAGGTTTTAGCGCCGGTGCGTCTGGCCTAAGGTGGATCCCGACAGAGAGACAGACAGAGAGACAGAAAGACAGAGACGGAGAGAGAGAGAGAGAAAGAGAGAGACAATGTGTCATTGTGAGTGTCTGTGTTCCCGACGCACCTATAAATAGCCTCTGTCTGGACAGCTTGGCTCAGGCTGGCTGGGACGGTGGTTACAAATGAGTCAAAGTTTGGGGCCGTTTGGGTTTGGGTCTGCCTTGTTCTGGAGAGAGCGGTGGTGGAACAGTGCCTGGGAGCCTCAGACCCGGGTCGACATTGTATGCATCCAGAAGCAGAAACCAGGGAGCCTCCGTGACTGTCAGCCTGGCCCCCCCAGGTGACTGCTGTGCAGGGTGGGGAATTGAACCCTCCCTTTCGGACTTCTGATTCGATTTGCCTCTTCCCCCAGCCCACCCCTCTGGAACCGTTTGCCTCTCTGGGCTTCAGTTTGAAGTACCCCAGGTGCAAGGCCACACAGCCCTTCCCTGTCCAAGCCAACCTTCCAGCCCAGACCAGGAGCCCAGGGGCAACTGCCATGGAACCAGGGCAGTCACCAGGTGACTCATAAGCCAGTTTCCACAGGCGGCTGCCACAGTTTGGGGCCCCTAAGCCTGTACAGTGAGGCACAAGAGGTAAAAATAACCCATGACAGCCCAGCTGTGGCAGGGTGGCCAGGCTTTGGTGGTTTGTCCTTCCACCCACCTCAACCCACTCCTCCCATCCTGGAATTGAAAGTCCTGCTCCCCCGACTCCCCCTTCCCAGCTGCCCTGTGCCAGGCCAGGAGGAGCCGGGGAACCTGGCCAGAGCTGGCGTTTGCAGACTTGCCTCGAATTAAACCCAATTGCTTCCCAAAGGCCCTTTGTGAACTTGGGAGGCTCCTGAAATGCACGAGGATATTATTAAAATATGTCGGCACATGTTTGGCTAGAGACTTGCTGCGGCGGCGTTGGTTGGTTGCTGCAGGAACACCCTCGGCTGTCCTGTTATCCCCCCAGTCGGTGGACCTGCCCTAGGGTCACCTCTCCCACCAGGGGTCCACACTGTGCATCACCATTTTCCAAGGTTTAGACGCAGTTGGACATTCCGGTCGTGTTCTCTTTATATTCTGGACTTGAAAAAATAAAAAAGTACCTTTCTTGTTTCTGGCCCAATCAGCCCTAATGATGTTTTGCTGACACCAAAGCATTTTATTAAATTCCATCCTGTTCCCCCTCTCACTTCACCACCAGCAGTGTTTGAGGGAACTGTTGGGGTTAAGCGTCTGGAACCCTGACCTCTTCCCTGGGTGCCTAGTTGGCCCTCAGCTTCTGGGGATACACAGCCACTTCTTACACAGAGGCCAGAACCTCTGCAGGGAGAAAATCGGTCTTTAAAATGTGGATGTAATGTAACAGTTTGTTGCAAGTGTTAATCAGATTTCCCTGAGAGCCCTGGGTGAAAGAGCCTTAAGGGGAGATTTTTTTTTTTCTTGGAGTTCCTTTATAGGGAAGGATGGAAGGAGGAGGAACAGGAACAGGAGGAGGAGGAGGAGGAGGAGGAGGAGGAGGAGGGGTATGGGGGACGGGCTGCTGTGTATGTAGGTGTTGGAAGCAGTTTGCCACTGTGCAGACCTGGGTTTGGAGTTGGGCCCCTGGGCAGTCAGTGTCCATGAGGTTCCTTCAAAGGATTCTGCAGAAGTCTCCCTGACCTTGCCAGGGTCCTTAAGCCACCCTTGGCCTTAGTGTCATTTGCAGAGTGAGTCCACGATAGTTGAAATCTAAGGTGAAAATTATGCTGTCTTTTTCAGGCGCACGCTGTCAGTCCTCCAGCTCCTGGCTGGCCGTGGTTCCCCATCCACATTCAGTTCCCCGTATGGTCCTCAGCTGCTCCCAGTTTCACCCCTAGAAGATGTGCGAGGCCTCGGGTTCGCGCCCTTGGTTTAGCAGCGGGTGAGGTTGTGATGGAAACGGCCCAAGGTGCCCAGCCCACTCTAGACTCCGTGGGTTTTGCTTCCCCATGGACACGTGTGTTACCTCCTGGATTTAGAACTTGGGCCCAGAGCAGGTCCACCTTGAATTTGGGGCCTGGGGAGCTCTTTAACAAAACAATCCAAGGACCCCGTCTTTTCTACTTGTCAAGGGGTTAGGGTGCTGTCTGGTGGGTGTCACTGTTCCCAAAACACGCAATGAAAACTGCTGTCTTGAGTTTAAACACTGCGGGCACCTGGGAGGCCCCCCAGGAGGCCCCAGCCGGGGGTTCCCTGAGGTCACTGTGGAGGACAGGACTCTCTTAGGTCACATTTTTTCTTGGCACTCTTTTTTGATCGCTTTTCAGTTCTGCCGCATCTTTCAGCAGCAGCCCTCTTCCTTCTCTGGCTGTGGACCGGATCTCAGGTGAGAGCTGCTTCCTGGACGGCCCGGCTCCTGGCCGTGCGGTTCTGGCTCATGAGCAGGGGGTTCTGGGGGCCCCTGGGATTCGCTGGATGCACCTCTGGAAGCATCCACGGTGACATTGTTTTGTTAAACACTGCTGGCTGTCCAGAGTCCTTGAGCCACTTTCCTCTTCTCCAGCCTCTTCCAAAAAGCACTCCAAGTCTGTGAAACTCCCTGGATACCAGCTCCCCGTGGGTTTGTCAGGTGCCAACCGTTCTCTTGTAACATTGTTCAAATCGGCGGCCCCAGGCTCCGCATCGGGTCGGAAGAGACCTTGTCAGAAGTCGAGGAAGGTTGTTTGAAGCAGGCAATAACCCTGGGCTCTCCCCACCAGATGCCAGTGCCCGGCTCCCACTTGTGAGGACCAAAGACACTTCCGACTCGACCCAGGGCCCCGGCTGAGGTCCCGCTGTGTCACCAGCTGTCCGTTCCGCTGGAGGGCAGGAGGGCCGGGAGCAGCATCTGAGTTGCCGAAGTGGTTTTGGTCATGCTGTCCCTTCCAGAGCAGTGCTTGTGAAGACCCGCAGCCACGGGCTCCCTGGCTGGGCCGCAGTTCCTTGTCCCCTCGGCCTTCATTGAGTGCCTGTTGTATGCTGCCAGGGGGTGGGGACAGTCTCCTCTGTAGGGGAGGCTTTCTCTCTTTGTCTTGGGTTTGTTTCTGTCAGGGCAGTGTGGTGCCAGGAGAGCTTGGCGTTTGGGGATTCGGGTTCAGCCGTAGGTGTTGGCGCCAGCTGTTTCCCCGTGGGCCTCTAGACTGGGACTTGGAACCCACTGGTTTCCTGCCGTCTGGGTTTTAGGTCACAGGGCAATGAGGGAGTTGCGTGTTGTGACTGGGATCTTAGGTCAGACGTTTGGCTGCAGGTCTCCGGAGATCTGGGATAAGCCAGCTATGCCTCAGGGTGAGCTGGGGCCAGGGGCCAGTGCAACACTTGTCACGATGCAAAATAGCCAGTTGTTTCTGCATGGCTGCATGCGTGCGTGTGCGCGCACACACACACACACACACTCACTCACACACTCACATATGCGTGTGCAGCCACTGCCCCTTTCTGCCTTTCCTGCTGGCTTCCCTTTGCGTTAGCAGTGATTAAGACATGTAGGTGTGTGAGAGAGATAAAGGGAAAAAACACACGCTTTCCTGTCTGGCCTCTGCAAATTTAGGCACCTTCCCTTCGGAGGAGGAGGACCGGGAGCATGTGTGGTTGCCCAGGAGAAGGAGGGTGGTGAGGTCAAGGTTTTCTTGGGGTGATTCTGGGGTGTCCCTTCACCCCATAGGATGATGTCCCTCTGACAGCCCTGGAGCATGGCTCCGATGGCCCAGAAACTAGGCTTGGTGTGGAAACATTTTTCTGGTGGGCCGCTGACCTCTGCCCTGAGGGAGATAGCTCTGAGTTTACCTTGGAGGGCTGCGCCCGCCAGCCCAGGCTCCCGTCTCCCGCACATGCCTGGCGCACATCAAAGCCGAGGGCTAGCTTTGGCTTTGTACAAGGTGTTGTGTAACGCAGGCGTGGCGGGGCACGTGTGGGGAGCCGGCGGGCACTGGGGTGCCTGCTCCCTGTACTTACCAGGGAGGAGGAAGATGGTACCTCGCCGCCTTGGGGCTTCTGTCGCCCAAAAGCAGGGTTCACGGTGAACCGAGATCTCTCCAGGATGGCCACAGGGACCTGGGGCGTGAGCTTTCCTGAAGAGGCACCTGGGGTCTGGGGCCTAGCTCCTTGGGGAGAGTGTTTCCTAGCATGTATGGGAGCGTGCGTTCAGTCCCCAGCTCTGCAGAAACGTTTTTGAAAAGGGGCTGCTGCTTCCCCTGAGCGCAGTGGCCACCAGAGCCCTGTGTGGCCAGCCCTTTTGATCCCAGCCAGCCTGGGTGGCCAGATCTTCATGTGTAACTCTGGCAACCCCTCGGGAACAATTGAGAGGCCCTGAAAAACTGACCCACAGAAGGATCAAGTGGCCTGTCCTGCATCGTGACCAGGGGTCCGAGGGACAGAGGAGCCTGAATTGCCGCTGTGTCACCTTTGCCGTCCCTTGGCAGGTGTGCACCGTGACAAGCGTGTCTGAGCGTCCAGAGCTCAGTGCTGCCGTGTGGCAGGCGTCGGGCACTGCTGTGTTCACAGGGAAGGAGGGAGTGACACGGGAACTGGTGAGATTTGATGGCCCCCGCTGCCCAGTTCCCGGACAGCACCCATTGCATCCCACCTGATGGAAACAAATCCCCCAAAATAAAAAACTAAACTAGAAAATTTCTCCATCCCAGGACCGTGGAACTGAAGCAGCGCCTGGGGCTCCTGGCCTTGGGCGAGGTGCTCCTTGAGCATTGGAGTCATTTGTGGAACCCCCCGTGGCTGCCCCACGGTCTCTCGGGACCTGCTGTCAGGGTGGGAGGCACAGAGGGCTCTAAGGGCAGCATCACCTTGATGCTCCGCCCACCAGTGGGGCCCATGTAGGACAACCGGGGAGCAGGACGCCCAGAAACCTGCAGAGCGCTGAGGCTCCCACACTGGCAGGGCAGTTTCAGCGCTGACAGACAATTGCGTATGAGGGGGCCTGGGATCTTAAAAGGGGTGGCCCGTGTGATCGCCAGCTCCCTTCTCCCCGGCTCTCCTGCCCCAGGGGAGGGCCGTACCCCTTTGTGAAGCCATAGCAACGTGGAGCGCTGACAGCCAACCTCATTTTCCCATCAAGTGACACTGCAAAGCCAAACTCTGCTACCCCGGGGTCTTGCCAAGGTCTCGTCAGTCAGTCACCGGGAAAAGGGTCTGTCCCCAGCTGGGTGGACAGTGCCAGGATGGCTTGCTGATGGGCTGGGGGGCTTTAACACTACCGGCCGGCATGGAAAAGTTTGGGGTCTCTGTGTGCTTTCTGCAAGTCACAATGCATTCTGCCTTCTGTTCCCAGGGTTACTAAAAGATTTTTTTTTTTGCTTCCACTCCTTTTCCTAGTTGGATGTGGTGAGATTATTATGTGCCAGGTACTAGTGACGCATTTTTCTCCATCTTCAGAACAACTCTGGGAGAGAGTTATTGCTACCAGCAATTTGCAGACACGAAAAAGGGATCAGAGAGGGTAAGACACTCGATCCCGATCACACAGCCCACACGTGCATGCCCAATCCCGAGCTCTGGTTTTCCCTGCAAGCCTCATATCGCCGTGGTGATTAAGTTGTGTCCTGCATCTGCAGTCTCACATGGGATCGTTCATTAGGGAGGGTCACTAACAAAGCAACCGCCTCCCACAGCAGACAGCTGGCCTCATAGAAAGCGCGCCTGTCCCGTTGGGCCGCTCGAGGAGCCCGGATCCTGCCATCAGCTCCCATATACGCAGGCACTGGCACCAACAGATGTGTGGGTGGGAGCTGCATGTGCCAGGGACCCCGCAGGGACTGTGTGGAGACCCGTCTGGGAGACACAGCGTCCTTGGGGGCTCAGGCATGCAGCAGCAAAGGTCATGTGACCTGCAGCGTGACCCCAGGAATGGCAGGGCCACACCTGTCCCCCCAGAGCAGCCATGCTAGGTGGGGCAGTGAGAAAGCCCAGCCCGCTTCCTGAAGGGGTGCAGAGGAGACGGAGACTTCAGCCCCAAGCTGCCCTTCAGTTGGAATCCCCGTCATCCCTGCCCCTGTAAATGGAATATTTATTTGGTTGTGTCCTATGCGGTCCCCTGTGGTCACTGAGGAGCAGGAGACCACGCCTGTTGTGATCCTTGTATCCCCAGCTTGTAGGTGTCTCATGTCCACTTGGTAAGATGAGGCAGTGGGCAGGGCAGTGGACAGGCAGGTCAGGACGTTGTCAGAGTGCAGGCTTTGGAAGCTGTCAGTTTAGAGGGCGTTGTGGAGCCCTTGACTCCACTGCCTCCACTTTCCCGTCTGTGAAATGGGGGCAGGATTTACACTTACTTGCACAGCTGTCAAAAGGGTTGCTGTACCCTGACAAGCTCCTCTGGCACAAAGCATTATTTCTGATGCTTCGAGAAGATTCCAGGCTACGGGGCTCCCTGCCCACAACTCTCAGACTGGGAAGCCATGATAAGGGCAGGCGCAGAGAGAGACCGGAGCAGATGCCCAGGCCTTCCTGCTTGCCCAGCCTGGCTGTCTGGCGATGCCAGGCCTCACAGCTGTCTCTGCAGTCCTGCTACCGGCATCAGAGTGGCCAGAGAACCTCACACGCACCTGCCCCACGCCCCGCAGAGGGAACTTCTGCTGCAAGTCTTCGCACACCTCACAGAGCCGTTCTGGTCACTGCCCTGCCCGGTCCCAGCCTCGGTGGAGCTCGGGTTTGCTTGGAGGTGATGTCGTAGTTGGTGGGGACCGTTTGCGGCTGTTGTGACTCACTCCGAGGGAGCAGGTGGGGATCAGACCTTCCTGACATCCTCGGATTTCGAATGTGCTTGCTTTTCACGGGGGCGGGGACCGGAGGAAGGGGAACAGCTCAGCTGGGCCACACTGAACTGGGGAACTCAGAAGCCAGCGGATGTAGAGCTGGTTTCACTAACTCAAAATCCCGTGTGATGGTACCAGTGATGTTGGCAAATGGCCCTACTGGCCGAAAAGTGATGGTTATTTGGTAACAAGGTGGAGCTCTCCGGGGCTCCGGCCCCCCAGTGCTGGAGGAAGCTCTCATTTGTCCTGGTGGCAGCTCTGGGCTCCCACTGGGCCGGGCAGGGCCACCCACACCCGAGCAGTCACATGGGTTCTGGTTTTGAGAAACTGTCCCGTCTCGTCTGTCCTTACCACGGGCACTGGAGTGCTAGGGGGGCCGTGCAGAGTCCTGGCTGAGCTGGTGCAGGTCACGAGCTGGTGACCTGGTGTAGAGTGGCTGTTCAATAAACAGTCACGCAGTTGGTGAGTGAGTGACTTTGTGCCGTCCCTCAGTGCCCCCGCCACGGCTGCTGGAAGCGTGGAGCAGTATGCTGCAGAGTGTGGCCCAGTGTGGGGTCAGTGGCAGCTGTTACCTGCTACTGTCACCGGTAGGTTGTCATTGATTCTCATTAATCAGAGACAGCGCAGTTTCTGCTGGTGCCTGAGGTCTACAGGAGGCGATTGTCCATCCTTGGGGTGGAGAGTGTGGGGGAAGGAACAGATCCAGCCGTGGGTTTATTTGAGTGAGAGTGGTTAGGAATTTTTAAAAAAGCATTGTAGTACTTAAAAGCACTTAAAAAGGACATAGCTTCACGTATATAAAACATGCATTTTTTTATTGTGCACACACACACAACCCAATCAGAGTTTTGAAACCTGCCCGTCACCTAGCGAGGCAGGAGACTGCACCGAGCTCCTGTGATGGGCCCTCGGCGGCACTCTGCCTCCGCACGTGCCCTGCAGGACGGAGCCTGAGCCGTTCCCAGCCTTGCCCCGAGTCCCCAGGCAGATGAAGTCACCTTCCCAGGCCCTGTCCTTGGCAGGAGAGTGAGAAGCTGAGTCAGTTTTCCAGAAAATCTGGCAAAGCAAATTGCCCCTCCCGTAGGTAGGATTCTTCACTGTCTGGGTTACCTGGCCACCTAGTGCTCCCCTGGGCTCGATTCCTGGGGGGCTGCTTTGCAACCCCTGGGCCCGCGCTTAGCACAGGAGTCTCTGAGGCTGCAGTGCTGCAGGGCTCCTGCGGGACCCACGAACAGCTCCTGCTGGAGGGCAGGCGGTGGCATGGCGGGGTGTGGGGCCGTCAAGGTGTTTAGGGCAGCTCTGTCAGCTGTGGGCTCTTCGGTGAGCTAATTCCTCTCCTCCCTCTTAGCTGCCGCGTGTGTGAAGGAGTCCGCACTGAGTCCAAGGAAGAAGCCATCTGCTAAGTGCCTAGCTCAGGTCTGCAGCGCACGGTTTTCAGTAAACGCAGTTAGGGACGCCTGTGCCGACGTTAAGTAGGACTCTGGATGGCCAGCCAGGTGTAAACTCAGTTCTGTCCCCTCTTGTGCTGACTCCGCCCAGTTGGGTGAGACATCCCCGCCCCTAGGGATGCTCTCAGACTTTGCAAATGCTGTGTTTCATAAGGCTCCGGTGCCCGGGCAACCAGGTTCAACCTGAGCTCTGGTGATTCATTCCAGAAGCTACATTTCCTAAGGGAGGCTGCAAGTTGTTGTGTGGCCGCAGCAAACACCATTTCTTCATCAGCCCGAGTTTTATAGCCGGTGAGAAAGCTTTGATCTGAAATCTCCCTAGTGGCTGAAGGTGCCCTCTTTGCTCCGCTGTGGCTGCTACCTTTAAGAAATGTAAAAAGTTTCCTGAGACTTTTGCTAAAATGATTCAAGTACTTCCTTCACAGCGCTCAGGTGGCTCCACGTTTAAAGGACTTTGTAAAAGTCTTAAGGAAGGAGGATAGAAAGCTGGGATCCACTCCAGCCTGGGGACCCTGCAAGGCTTTGGGACCTCCCCCAACCCTGGTTTGCAGTGTGCTCTGGTTGGCCCCGGCTCTAATTGCCTTCCTAAAAACAATTTGGTCGGTAATAATTCTGTAAACCTATGAATCAACTTTGCGCAAACACCCTGAGTAATTTCTTTGTTCTTTTCTTTCTACTTTGTAATTGGTGTCTGTAAAAGCCAAAGGTTTGGTCTTGTGGAAGGCATGATTCATTTATTGGTGTCTGTACCGCCTCGTTATCATTCAGTCATTTCAGAACGCCGGCGTGCTGAGCCAGGAGTGATTCATGCGGGCTGAGCTGGAAGCCAATGGGGTCATGGCCATAGGAGGAAACTGATTTTCTAATCTATTTATGGTATAGGAGAAAGAGGTGGGAGTATCGAGGTGACAAGGGAAGGGTGTCGATTACACTGGGGAATAAAACCGATTACCGCCAGCCCACGCTGTAGACACCACTCCATGTGCTCCCGTTGATCTTGGTCCTCCGAGCCCCTGCGGAGCTCTCCTCGAGTTTGTGGGTCTCGATCTCCAAGCTGGCTGCCATGGGGTGTCCCTGCCAGACCTGGGGAGTTTCACGTGACCTGCAGCTGCAGGTACTGCCTGTTGAACATGAGTGTTGACTCGGTTCACCAGGGGGCCTGGCAGGTTTCTAGGCTGGGTGTAAGGGGGCTGCCCGCCCTCCTGTCTCTCTGGCAGTCACTAGATGTTGGCTATTGTTAGGTCTTTTCATTAGTGTGATCTTACATTAGGTTTTCCTAATTTTGGGAGTTGCTTTGGGCCCCAAATAAAATTGTCACTGTCCTCCCATCTAGAGGGTAATTAGAGTTCCTTGCTGCCTGGCCCAGAAGTGTAATTATGAGTCCAGCTTCCAATTGTCCATATAAATGTGGGCCCTGCCTGCGAGTGTATCCCCATAAGTTGCTTGTGTTTAGCTGAGGCTCAGTGTCCCGCTGGGGATTTCCTTCCTGGGCACCTGTGCTGGTTGATGCCATCTGCACAGCGCCCCATACCCAGCTCTGCCCACTCAGTGAGGGCCTGGCTTGAGTAGTTTTGAATCTCCAATTCCCAGGCCAGGGCCAGGTGCAGAGCATGTTGTCTGATTATTCTTTCTGGTACTGGCTGGGTGGCCACATGCAGAAGTTCTGTGGAGACGAACTTTGCTGGTGACCCATTGGCTAAAGGAGGGCCCAGCCAGGATTTACTGGGCTACTTTGTGACTTTCACAGTATAGATCGGGCTGTTGAGAACATGGTGTTCAACCTACCCCTCTGCCTGCTGCTCGTGGCAGACATCACTAATCGATGGCAGAATCTGACCTTGCTGGGCTCAGATCCTTGCCCAGATGGTGCTCTGGGTGTGTTTGGAGTGGGCTGGAGAGATGAACTCCATTGGCCACCTGGGATGTAGAGGGTCCTTCTAGGGAGAACTCAAAGTTGTCTGTGCAGAGAGATGGTGAGGAGAAGTGGGGGTGCCGCAGAAGTCCTGCTAGGGGAAGGAATTGCTCCTGTGCCACCAGTGGGACCACTTTCCCATCTGCTCCTCCTTGTCACCTTGGAGGCCAGGCAGTCCCTTTACAGGTGGTCGCCACCTGCAGATGGCTCAGCCCCCTACTTTTGGCTCTCAGGCCCGAGTGCCCCCAGCATATATGAGAGACCAGATCGGAGTCGCCAAATGCAGTCTAGGAGCAAGGCTCTCACCAAGACCGTGATTACATGTGGGGTAAAACCCTCCGTGGGACCCTTCAGTCCCCTGGTGACACTACCTCATTTGCCCTTTTAAAAAATCAGGATCTCAAGCCTGAATGTGCGCAGAAGCCGCCACTGTCTCTTGCCAGCCTCTCTCCCTGGAGCCTTGAGTTCTAGTTCGGTGCTGCACTCCTCTGCGCTCCGGTGAGGAGCTCTGCGCTTTACCCCGAGCAGACTCGGAGGGGAGTGGGCTGGGTTTCTGTAACCAGGGTAAGAAAGGCTAGTATGGGGAGGGAGTCCGGATATGAAGAGTGGAATCCGCGTCCCGCCCACGGCTTGGTCTGCTTGGTTTTGCTCCGTGCTTGCCACAGGGACGGTGGCTTCTCAAGCCCTCACTGGCCTCCAGAGAGTAGCAGATGCACGCTCTGCACACCCTGCCCATTAATCCTTGGGGCAGCTCCCTTGGCACATGAAGGGGCAGGACCAAGTCATTCCCCAGAGGTCACTCAGCTCGGGGGAGCAGAGCGGCGTGAGAACTTGGGCCGCGGGACCCCGAAGTCTGTGCCTTGCTTGTCCAGGCAGAGATGACGCCACGTTCCCCTGAGCCCCAGAACCACCTGTCGCCAGCTTTAAAGGGTGTGGCCGAGTTTGGACCTCTCCGCTTGTTTGCCCTCCTGGATTTTCCCAGCTGGGCCTGTGTCCACTCAGCTGGCTGGGACAGCCTGCCCTCCTCCACGTACTCCCTTCTTGGAATGGTTGCCGCGCGGCGGCCAGGACAGGAGCGAGCAAGAATTGTCCAGTATCAGTTTGCAGCTGCAGGGAGAATGGGTCACCGTGACCAACAGGGTGCTGGGCCTGGGTGCCAGGAGAATCTCGGAGAAGCAAGGAGGGGCCTGCAAGGTCAGGGTGAGTGGGGAACGCACCAGACACAGGCTTTCTCAGCCCCGGAGGCCCAGGTGAGCCCAGGTTAGCATCGCACCCTCTTCTCTCCACTCAGTTTTGTTCTCTGCAGAGTGGAGCATAACTGGACCCCGGCCACTTTGTAAGAGCCAGGAGACACAGTGAGGTCACAGGGTTCGAACCAGCCTGTAGGAACCGCGCTCCGCTGCAGGGTTTAGTGAGGTGCCGTTTCCAGGGAGCGATGTGCACCCTCGCAGCTGTGCCGTGTCATGTGTTTTGGCAGCCGCATGGAGCTGCCGCTAGCCCTGGCTGTGAGCTTCTGTCTTCGCAGGAGGCCCCTGCCTCTCTGGCCGGGCACCTGCCCTCAGACGGTGTCCGAGTGGAGCCAGGCTGCGTGCCCAGTGTTTTTGTCTCGATTCTTTCACTCCTGACTTGGAGACCCATCCGGCCGCTGCCCTTATCAGGAGTGGTTCCTGTGCGTCTGGAATTGTGTCCCGGGGGAGTAGGTGAACCGAGGACGGCCCGGGGCAGCAGGGCAGTGACCGGGCCTGGCAGGGCCCAAAGGAATGTCTGACTGACCCCCCTGGTGAGATTCCGGAGCCTCCACGGGAAAACATTTTGTAACCTGAATCCGATCCCCGAAGACAGGTGCCAGCGACCTGGGTGTCGGTGCCAGCCCAGCCGTGGGGACGGGGCAGCGGCAGAGCCTTGGAATCTCACAGGTGCCGCACCTCTGGCCCTGCATGGCTGGCAGCTGCTGGTGCAGGTGCTGGGCCGCCGTTGCCCGCCTCACCTGCCCGCATTCCTGCGCGGGGCCCAGGACGTGGGTGACCCCAGATGGGGGTGAATCATGTCTTGGGAAGGTAGTTACTCAAGAGGCTGTGCTCCCAGACAGCTGAACCTGGCATGGCAGCCACACTTCCCGGAGTCGGGGCATGGCCGTCCAGGTGAGTGCTGGTCTGGCCCCAGGAGGGCCGAGTGGGACCGGCAGGCCGTGGGCCTTTCACCTGTGAAGTGGGCAGCGGTAGTTCCTAGTCCTGACCTGACAAAACGAGCTATGCTAAACTGCTTTGATTTACTGTACCAGACATGGTGTTACAGGAGTCACCGAGCCCATTTTATAGGTGGGGAGACTGAGGCTCAGCACAGAAGGGCATGTGCCTGGCAAGGGCATGAGTCTGGAACCCGGCTAGCCCTCTTCCTCCTAAGTTCCAGCAGGTCTGCAAACCTAGAGCAAGCTTGGAGAAAGCTTTCGCTGGCTCCTGCATGAACAGTGGAAGTTTAATTCTTACGTGTTTACATTGACACGTGTGATGCACGTGTTAGGGGAAAATGCAGCAAGTGGACCGTGCTTTCCACGAGCATCATTCAAGACAAGGCCGCGTGCGTAGTGGAAGTGAACTGTTCTGTTGGAAAGAAAAGCATGGAGGCATTTAAATTCCTTTAAGGGGATATTTGGAGATGGTGAAAATCAGGCAGGCTGAGGGTGCCATTTGGGAGCTGTGGCCAGAACCCCCTCGGGCCTTTGAGAACTAATTACAGACCTAGGTTTTCTCCGAGTGGAAGCGCCCTGCTCTTTGGTCTTCTACGGTCACCCAGCCGTTTGAAGGTCAGGGTCAACTCGATTCTAATGAGATCAAGGTTGTGGGGTCATGTTCCCGGGAGTGGATTCTGCTGCCCAGGCCGGGGTCCTGCCGTGGGCAGGGAGGCCCCAGGGTTGTGTGGATGGCGCCCGATGCCTGTCCTCAGCTGCCGAGGGAGAGCGCAGAGCAGTCTGGTGGCTGAGATGCCACCGTCCTCTCAGGATGACTCCTGTGACTGAGCGCTGGTGCGGGCCCTGCCGCCGCCCGGCGGGCTCTTGGACACCCCAGGTGTTCACAGTGCGTGCGTAACCGCCGTGTGGCATCCCGGTCTGTGTGTCACTCGGGGTTCTGTGTTCTTTTCTGAAATGTGGAAGTAAACTCCTCAAACTGTCCTCGCATCTCTCATGGTGACGTTTCAGAGACCAGATGTGGGACTTCCTGTCTCACCTCCTGAGCTGCTTTTCAGCTCTGGGAAAGGGAGGTGTGACAGGGAGCCAGGGAGCTAGGGGCCAGTCCTGGGCCTCCCAGGGCTGCACAGACCCCTTCGTCGCCGTGTCTGCCAGTACTGCTGCTCTGCGGGAGGTGCTGGGGCCTCCCCAGCAGGCCGGCGTGGGGTTTGCCGGGTCTCCCTGCTGGGTCTCAGTGCCTAGGCCAGTTCTGACCTGTGTGCACCAGGGGAGAGGGCAGGGAGGAGACGCTGCCAGCCCATGGCCTGCCTAGCGGGGCCAGGGAGGGCACCAGAGCTCCTCCCCCTCTCCGTCATCCCCAGGCTCCCTGACTACCTGTCTAGGAATTTTTATTGCAGCCCACAGGGGCATTGCAAGGTGGCCGGAATGCAAAAGCCCGAGGCCCTGGGAGGTGTGGGGTGGGCGGGCCGCAGACAGACAGCTCCCGCTGCTGGACAGGAGCCCAGGCAGCGGACCCCCAGCCCGCACACCGGTCATGTGTGCACCACGGTCCGCTGCCTCGGGACCTGGCTGGCTTGCGTGATGTTTCTTTGTGCTCTGATTCCAGCGACCTTACTCTGCTTCGATTTTGGTTTGCCCACTTCCTGCAGACCTTGACCTGTGTCGGGGCCTGAGACAAACAGTGCTGCCAACGAGGTGCAGGAGCCAGGAGAGAGGTTCCGGCAGCTGCTGAGCCCGGCAGCCCCGCCGGCCTGAGATGCGGCCAGCTCTGTCCCATGGCACGCGTGCCCCCGCTGTCACAGGGCACTCTGTACAGCCTGGCGGTGCGGGCCTGCAATCTCAGCCAGGCTGGCGGTCTGGCCCCGGTGCATCCTAGTTTGTTCAAGCACTGGTTGTGCGCTTTGCCCAGGGGCAGCACGGCACCCCCTGGATCTGATCAGTCTTGCTGGGCAGCACGGGTCTGGGGGAGAGGGGGTCACAGGGGCCCAGGGTCAGACGTGTGGGCCGGCACTGCGGCCTGGGTCCATCCTTCGCACCACTTTTAAGAGCGTGTCTTCAGGTACTTTCTCTCTTTGAGCCCGTCTTCTGATTCATAAAATGGAAATTACAACAATCCCCACCCACCGTATTAGTGTCTGCATGGGAATTAATTGAGATAACGTGGAGAAAGTACTTAGCTCAGAACAAAGTACTTTGTAGCTCGAGAGATGTGTGTGCTCTGTTATTAAGACACTGTGTGGCAGAGGAAATGATTACCTGAGGCCCAGATGATTTCTTGCTCTTTCTGCAGAGAAAGGCCCAGTTGTCACGGGCCCCGGTAGGGTGGCATTGGAACTGGCTGTGGTGTCTGCGAGGTGAGGGTGAGTCCCCTGCTTTGTGTGTACGCAGCAGACTCCTGAGTGGGGGCTGGTGTTGGTGGGGGGACCTTGGGCAGATTGCTTTTCTCTGAGGGACCCTGCCTGTCCCAGGGCCACTCACATCTGTTTCATTCTCCGCAGCACAGTACTGATCACCCTCAGAGAAAGTGTCCCCCCTGCCCGTGGGGGACCCAGAGAGGAGCTTTGGGGAGCAGACGCCGGTGTCAGCAGAGCAAGGGGTGGGAGTCACCGGCAGGCGCTCTGGGCCCGGTGCTCTGGGAAGCTCCCAGGCCCTTGGAGTCCGCTCAGCCTTGCGCCTGCACCTCCTGCGGGGCCCACAGAGGGACCCCAGCACTGCCCAGCCCCGCCCTGCCGCAAGGGCACCTCGGGGTGTGCAGCGACGAGGAGTTGGGGGAAGGCAGCTCCCCTCTTCCCGCACTGATGGGAAGGGGAGGCTGTGGATATCAGGGGTTGTGCCATCTGCAATCTTACGCACATTTGGGAGTCTCACGGGTGGGTAAGTTAGTATCCCACCCCCAGGGCCTGCCCGTGCACTGCCTTGAAACAGACTCCAGGCTGGCAGAAAGCAGGGAGCCAGGAGGCTGGCGAACACGTAACAGCTCTGCAGAGGGCTGCAGGAAGAGCCTGCAGATGGGACCCCGCTGTCCACCAGCGTCATAACCTGGAGGCCTGGACTCCGGGATGGGGACACCTCGTCCTCTGTGGGGAGCAGTGGTTCTTCACCGGGCAGAAGTAGGGTGGGTACAGGAACCTGCATGTTAGCGAGCTTTTTCGTGGAGGTGGTAGTGGGGGTACAGATTCAAGCTCCCTGAATCAAGC
>PVJX010032632.1:0-20263 GCA_004027295.1 Dolichotis patagonum
GAATCCCTCTACTTAATGCTGCTTTGTGTTCTCGAGTTTTCACTAGCTGCTTTTCCCGTGCCCTTCATAGCAGTAAAATTCCACAGTGGATTCACAGATCTTTCTGAAGACAAGTGGTCCCCCATTCCCTCTGTTACAAAATTTGCATTAAATGTATCCTTCCTCAGGCAGTTAACATGTATTCAGCAGTTACTAAGCACAAGCATATGTCAGGTGCTGGCATAGATGCTTGGGATACATCAGTGACGGAAACAAAGTCTGCCACCCTGGTGGAGATCTAGTCATGTCTCAGGATCCTCCCTGCTCACCCTCAGCCTCACATTCCCAAGTCAGGGTCCTAAACATGGGCTAAATCCTGTGTGTGCTGGACTGTGCTTAATCTATTTCTGCAGACACAGCTCATGTACAAATGGGCCCAGCCAAAAATCTGTGACGAGGACGCTGAGGGGGCAGTGAAGCTTCCTGCATCTGGTGTGAAGACCCGCTGCCCACCCTGCAACCCAGGCTTCTTCAAAACCAACAACAGCACCTGCGAGCCCTGCCCTTATGGCACTTACTCCAATGGCTCTGGTAAATACTTCCGACCTGTTGCCCACATTGCATTGATCCTCATATCCACCATGCGGATGGGTTGTGTGGACACAGAGTAGCAGCCGCACACAGAATCTGTCCTTTCAAGGGAGGCAGTAGAGAGCGAGCCACCTCTGGGACCCAAGTTCAGGAGAAGGGAGAGGTCTGGGCCAACCCTGGTTGTTGGTCAGGGTCCTCTTTGCTGCATTTGCAAATGTGACTTGTGCTTGAAAAGACTGACTCCTCACAACAGAGGCTTCCGCTGTGTGGCAGAGATGCCAACTAGAAGGTCTGGGGGTGGGAGCTGCAATGACCCACTTGACATAATCCGAACCTATAAGCCATGCTGCAAAAAAGGATCTTGGAGATGAGTATACATATTGTATTTAATAACAATATGACAACAATGTGAACTACATGGGTCAGAGTAGAAGATACATCTAAGGCTTGCAGTGAAAATCTTGGTGGTCAAGGAAGATGTCTGGAATATTAGAATATTAGAATGAAAGGTCGGCATTTACATCTTGAACTCGTTGTCAGAATGTTTTGGAGTCAGTTGGACGTAACCGTGCACAATAATACTCAGTAGCCATTCTCAAGTGTGGCTGTCACTTGGGTGTGGGCAGCAGCTCCAGGCAGGGTCCTTGCAGCCATCCTCTGAAGGATGTGGTTTCCCCAGATTGTACCCACTGCCCAGCTGGAACAGAACCTGTCCTGGGATATGAATACAAATGGTGGAACACACTGCCTGCAAACATGGAGACGACTGTTCTCAGTGGGATCAACTTCGAGTATAAGGGCCTGACAGGTAATTGCCTCTTCCTGCACTCCCATGGGGTTTCTTCCAAGGTCATGTTTCTTCATAATAGTGATGTCTGAGAAAAATAAGCTAATCACGTTAGACATTCCCTTGAAAGTTCCACTCCTTTGGGCACATATGCTGCCAAAGCTTATTTCAGAGACAGAAACAGAGCTCAAACAATGTGCATATACCCCAAAGGTCTTTCTCTGACAGCTTCAGTCTTTGACCACAGTAACAGGAGAGTGAATACCACTCAACAAGCTCTGGATGCCTCAAAAGACAGCACCATGTTTCCCTTCCAGAATGTCATCTTGTGTGCGGTTGTCTTGCACAAGAGCACAAGGCATTAATTCTCACTTCTCTTTTTCCAGGCTGGGAGGTGGCTGGTGATCACATATATACAGCTGTTGGAGCCTCAGACAACGACTTCATGATTCTCACTCTGGTTGTACCAGGCTTTAGGTGAGGAATACAAAGTGAAGGTGAAACTCACACCAACTTGGCCACATCCAAACCCCACATACTTCAGACTGTTGTATAGGAGAGGGCTTCTAGGGCTAGGTTCTGCTTCGTTTCAGACGCCCTTACAGAGCAGAGGGGAGGACAGTGATGGTTTGCCTTGGATGGCCCAGATGCTAACACATTCTTAGTTGCTGCCTATGCTGATTTACCCACCTTTCTCTCACTCCTGCTAGCTTCACCCATTGATTGGCCTCTCAAAAAGGACTCTAAAGACTTTTTAAAAATAGGGCCAGATATATCTACAATTCATCTTTACTTGGGGCAAGAAGACTGAGAAGGATTTTTCCTACGTTATATTTGTCTCTGTAGCCTATGACCACAAGCAATTTGTTTGCCATTAAGACAAAAATGTTGGGCCAGGGATTTAGCTCAATGGCATAAGTGCCTGCCTTGCAAGCCTGAGGTCATGAGTTTGATCCCTGGTACCAAAAAAAAAAAAAGACAAAAAAGTTGGGGTTGTAGTTCAGTGCTAGAATGTTTGACTAGCATGTGAGAGTCCCCAGCTTTAACCCCAGAACCATACAAAAAATTTTTTTAATAAATAAATTGAAAATAGCACAAACAAACCAATAAGCTCCAGACAGTATGATATAATGAAAAAAGCACTTGACTGGGAGACAGGACACTTGAACAGTTAAGGGAAGGGGAAACTAACACCATATCTCTCTTCCAGAATGTCATCTTGTGTGCAGTTGTCTTGTACCCAAGAGCACAAGGACATTAACTCTCACTTTTCTTTTTCCAGGCTGGGAGGTGGCTGGTGATCACATATATATAGCTGCCACTGTATATATGTGACTTAGTGGCCACTTAGTGGCTTAGTGAACTTGGGAAAGCCATTTTGCCTCTCCAGGCTTCAGGCTCCTGGCCTATAACACTGATCTGTGATGCCAGACTAGATCAGGTTGTAATGATTCTTCCTGCTCACTGGTTAGCACAATTGTGTAGAAAGACCTGAGAACTGAAGCTCCTCAAGAATCAAGCAGATAGCTAAAGCCCAAAGCAAAGCCATAACTGGGTGTAGTGGTACACACCTGTTAATCCTAGCACTTGGGAGGCTGAGGCAGGAGTATTGCCATTGGTTCGAGGCCACCTGGGCTACAAGAGAGTTCAACTCTAGCCTGAATTACATAGCAAGACCTCATCTCAAAAAACAAAATAACAGAAACAAAAACAAAACAAAGAAAAACCATAAATAGATTTCAAAATGAACTCTTCTGCTGTGAATGTTTTAAAGATGAAGAGGAACCACTGAGTGGGCTCCTTATTGCCAAGCTGACTTCTTCATACTTCCTTAGAAGTCCCAGCTTTTTACCTGGGGATAGCGCTCAGCCAATGGTGGTAGTTCAAAAAGTATTAGTTTCCCCTTCCTTTAACCCACATTACTCAACGTAGGCCAGAGAGATCCTATACTTGCAAGATGAGCAAACTTTAGGCTTTGTGAAGTAATATTCCAAAAGTACTGTCCAGTTTTCTAATCTGATTACCTGTTAGTCAGCTACCTGTTACTGTAACAAAATGCCTGAAATCACCGATTTAAAGGAGGATATGTTTATTTTGGTTCACAGTACCAGTCCATGATCAGCTGGCTCAGTTGCTTTGGGCCTGTGGTGAGGCAGCATATCATGATGGGGAGCAGATAGGGGAGCAAATCATTCATCTCATGACATCTAAGAAGCAAAAATAAAGATAAGGGGGTATTCCAGTGACTTAACTTCTTCCTGTGAGGCTTTACCTGCTAAAGGTTCTATCACCTTCCATTAGCACCACAGGCTAGGGACCAAGACTTTAACACACGGCCTTTGGAAGACATTTATCACAACCATAATACTATAGTAAAGTGCCTACGTGGACATGGCTCTTCCTTTCTCTAGAGGACAGATGGGAGACATTGGCTTAAAACACTGCAAGTTCGACTCACATAAGTCTGACAAAGCTGAGTAAATGTACAGTTTGTGTCTTATGACGGTGCTTCTCCAACTTTAATGTGGATTCAGACTACCTGGGAATCCTGGTAACATGCAGATTCTAATTCAGTGACCTGGGGAGGGCCTGAGGCCTTGCATTTCTTATTAACTCTCAGGGCTGGTGATGCCACTGGTGAGCAGAACACTTCTGCGTTTCATAAAGCATGTCCATTTTATGCCTTTGGACCTCACTACAGTAACCTCTGTTTTATAGCTGAAGGAACTAGTCTGGCTAGGGCAAGTTCAGATAGCTTCGGTGGCAAAACTGAATTTAGTCCACCACCTTTCCAATATACTCAGAACCTAGTCTGGTCCGCTAGGTGACTCCATGCTGGTTCTGGACTCTTCAGTAAGCACTGCCTGACCTCTGGACTGACCTTTAATTTCTGCCCACACAGACCCCCACAGTCAGTGACGGCAGACACAGAGAACAAAGAGGTTGCCAGGATCACATTTATCTTCAAGACCATCTGTTCCATGAACTGTGAGCTCTACTTCATGGTGGTAGGTTTTCCTTTCTTTGCTGGCTAGAGGGCTTCCAGGGGAGAATCGCCCCACTTGCCCCAGTGGCAAGTCAGCACAGTAGATACCTGCTCGTAGTGATTCCACAGAGAAAAGGCCTGGAGTGACTCTCGGGGACCTCACAGTTTCACATGGGCCTGACCAACTGTGATGGCCTGCAGAATGACCATGGGATGGGTACCTCTGCCCCCTCCAGCCATCATGCCTTCTTCACTTGTCTGTCCTGGGTCCAGGGTATGAATTCGAGGACCAACACCCCTGTGGAGACGTGGAAAGGTTCCAAAGTCAAACAATCCTACACCTACATCATTGAGGAAAACGCCACCATGAGCTTCACCTGGGCCTTCCAGAGGACCACGCTTCACGACACAGTGAGTTGCTCCTCCTCCACAGAGCCTCACCTCCCAGAAGCGACCATCCAAACCTGGAGGACTCCTGGCGCAAGCTCACGTATGAGTCCAAGCTTCAGAATCCAAGGCGCAGAAGTCCCCCAGAGAACTGCCTAGTGCATCCCTCTGAGGGCCATCCAGCCTGGTCTGAATGACCGCCAGGGAGGGTGGCACTATGAGCACCTTCAGGCACCTGGCTGCCCTTGCAATCTCAACCCATGGTGAAGTCAGACCTGTTGTTTTTAGTAATAATAACTTTTTTCTTCATTCAAATGAATACAGGTTTATTACAGAAAACTTACCAAGTAGATATAAGCAAAAAGGAGTACAATCTGTCAAAAAATCATAATAACCAGAGATAGCCTAGTTAATATATGGAGTATCTCCTATATAGTCTTTATTTCTTGACAGATGCATGCTTTTCTACCTTTTATAAAGAAAAGTCTTGCTTTTTTCCTATAAATATATACACTATGTATTTTTCCATGGTACTTAATGTTTTTCCATATAATTTAAAATTGGGTTGATCTTGCTTTAAAATGACACAATATGCATACAAAAAGCCATTGCAAAGTGAGTTAAAAAAAAAAAAACCAGGCTGCTTCTAAGATTTTTCTCAAGTGCCACAGGATAAAAAACGATTAAGATTTCCACTGCTAACTCAGCCCTCCACCCTTTCCCCTCTTGTTTCCTTGTCTCCAGGGCAGAAAGTACACCAATGATGTTGCCAAGATCTACTCCATCAATATCACAAATGTCATGGATGGGGTGGCCTCCTATTGCCGCCCTTGTGCCATGGAAGCCTCTGACATAGGCTCCTCCTGCACTTCATGTCCTGCTGGTTACTATATTGACCGAAATTCTGGAACCTGCCATCCCTGTCCCCCTAACACAATCCTGAAAGCTCATCAGCCTTACGGTGCCCAGGCCTGCATGGCTTGTGGTCCAGGGACCAAGAGCAACAAGGTGCCAGCAGCCTGCCATGCAGCCTAACCTTGTCCCCCTGGTTGAATGGCCTCAGAGGGTCCTGGGTCCTGGATGGGGTTCTTGAGGGTGGACCCCCAAGTGCTCCCTCAGCACTCTTTTAGGTTGGCCTCCTGGAATCCCAGGCCATGGGTGGTGAGTTCTTAGCAGTAGGGTAGGATTTCCCTCAATCATATCAAATTCCATCTGTGACCTATCTGGACCAGAGGGTTATCTGGTGTCTGTGCAGAGACCCAAAGGGAAGGAATAATGGGGCCTGTGGCTCCAATTCAGCCTAGTCCAGTCCAATTTATCGTCATGAGTTTGTCTCCTCTCCTTTGGGAAAGTAATCCACCTTTTGCCAGGACATATAGTTAACTGGCATTGCTGACTTCTACCCCAGTAGCTTCTCAGCTTTACAGGTAGGAAGGTTCTTCTCTAATGTAGAAAAACAGTACTTTCCCCTCCATATACAGTTGAGAAAGTACGTATGACTAAAAGCTCTTAGATACTCAATATGCTTCTAAATGGATTGCATTTTACTGATCACAGACATATAGATGTGCATCTGTAAGATCTTATATTCCCAGGCCTGGTGGCAAATGCCTGTAATCCCAGCACTCAGGAGGCTGAGGAGAGAGGATAACAGCAAATTCAAGGCCAGTCTGGACTACGTAGCAAGTTCAAGGCCAGCCTTAACCATACAGTGAGACCCTGTCTCAATGCCTCTTCCCGCGCAAAAAGTTACTCAGATTGTCTGTGAAATACATGTGCCATTCTACAAACCCCTAACAACCACTTTTGGGTACCCCGAAACCTTTGCCACAACCGTCTTCCCCTGGAGCTCCCTCTGGTGGTGTGGGAGGGAATAACAGTGTGTCGGACTGCCACTTGGGGACGCTAAAACGGAACAGAGAAGTGAAGCCCAATTCAGAGTTGTTTCCCACAGAGACGCCAAGGAAAAAGAAACAGGGTTCAGCATGGCTGCTACATGGGGGGAAATTAGAGTTTCTCTCTTGCCATCTGAACATCTTTAATTTAGTTTATGCCTCATTGTCTTCTTAAAACAAAGGGCAGAGGCTGGGGGTAGACAGAATGCAGAGTGCTTGCCTAGCACGCATGAGGCTCTGCCTTCAGTCCTCAGCACTGAAAAAAATCAGAGAGGGTCTCCAAAGAACGCTGATATTTGGGAATATCAAAGCATCGCAATGGAAATATGTGTACTATAGTAAACTAAGGGCTTAATCCAAGAGTTCGAGACAAGGAGCCGTTTTTAAAGATAAAATTGAAGAAGATTAGATCAGATATTTCAAAACAGTAATCCTTAATAACCAGAGTGGCATTGGTCCGAGGTTGAACTGGGCACTTGCTGAGCAGATGTCCTTGTAATATTACTTTTTACATAAAGTTGTGGTGGCTGCTGTGAAGATCGGTGGTGCTGGCAGAGTCCTTTTGATAGTGACCATTAGGCAATCGTGTGTAACAACCTTGCTTCAGGCTTGTACATCATACATATGCCAATAACTGGACACTGAGCTACACATAATCCCTCCAGTGCCTGCTTCACTTCTATCCAAATCCTTTCTCCCTCCTCTTTTACCCCACTTGGACTGGATCGGGGTGGGAGAAAGTCTGCTACTCTCTGCTGTGGCCCCTCAAGCATGGCCAGCTGACCGCACCACATCCCTCTTCCCTCAGATCCACTCTCTCTGCTATAATGATTGCCGCTTCTCAAGCCACACCTCATCCAGGACCTACGACTACAACTTCTCGGCTTTGGCAAACACTGTCTCTCTGTCTGGAGGGCCAAGCTTCACTTCGAAAGGGCTGAAGTATTTGCATCACTTTAACCTGAGTCTCTGTGGAAATGAGGTAGGCTGGGAGTGAAAATCGTAACGGAGAGGCCAGGGGCTCAGAAGCCAAAACTGGACTCAGGAGGAAAGCACAATGCTTCGGCAGCAAGGGGCTGAGGAGGCCAAAGTTTTTAAAATGATTTTAATTCTTTCTGAGGACTTTTTCCTCCTAAAATTAAATAAGCTAGATGATAAACATCCTGGAAAATAAAAATGTTTAAAACAAGGTGCTTCTCAAATTACCCCCCCAAAATGATTCCTTGTTGAGCATCTGTAAAAGTTTTCTAGATTTTAAGATTAGATTTACTCAACTGTTAAAGGGTATGAAAATATTGCAAAGCCCCCCCAAAAAACTATAAAAAGGGAAATACTTCTGGTTTCAAGTATTTCAGATAAGAAACATAAGTAAAAGACCAGGAAGAGCCAGGCATGGGGGTACGTGCCTATAATCCCAACACTCAGGAGGCTGAGGCAGGAGGATCTCTTCGACTTTAAGGCCAGCCTGAGCTACACAGTGAGTTCAAAGCCAGCCTAAACTACATGGTGAGACTCTGTCTCAAAAAAAAAAACACACAAACAAACAAACAAACCAAAAAAAAAAAAAAAACCAGACCAAGAAGATCGGGAAGTGGCATTCACCTTGCATCTTGGCTGCTCACAAAGCAAAAGGATTGACTGAACCCAGGAGTTCAAAGTCAGCCTAGCAACACAGTGAGACCCCATCTCATTAAGAAAAAAAAGTGGGCTTTAGAAGTCACTTTGTCACTTGTTTTCTAGAAACTGGATAAAACAAATGTTCCTTAATTCATCTTTGTGTATGTTTGCTGACAGTAGAAAAGAAACAACACGAAAGGCTTTGTGTGAAAAGCTACTTCATCAGCTACTTCAGGCTCCTGCAAATATTTTGGATCCAAAATCCAAAGCAGAAATGTGGGAGATCCCACCACTGCTGCAAGTGGCTGCTTATATGAGCCGCGATTAGCTGTGGGAAGTTTACAAAGCTCACTTCCAATGCGCAAAATAGAAAGCAGCTAGGACAGTGACAGTGAACCTTTCAGAGCTTTCAGTGATACAGACAACCAGCTGTGACACACGTGTCATAGGTTCACCACCACTGATTTAGGACATTGAGTTTGTGGCCCTGCTAGCTGCTACCCTTTTGAGCACTCAAAAGCACTGGTGTGTTTCTGCAGAGAACATGTCAAGGAATAAAGGAACCTATAAAAGGTTATATATGGGTGTCTGCCTTAGTTTTAAGAGTATTTAAATATATTAAAGTGAATCCTCAGAAGTAACAAGTCACCAGGTGTGGTGGCACATGCCTGCAGTCCCAGCACTAGGAAGGCTGAGGCAGAAACATTGCCGAAAGAAAGATTGCCGGCCTGAACTGCACAGACCCTATCTCAACCGCCACCTCCCCAAAAAAGAAGTAGCAAGTAGAGCTAACTCAGAAGAGAAGACTGATGAAAAAAAAAAAAAAAAAACATGTAATGAAATTTTCATTCAGTGATTTGGGAGAGAGGCAAAGGTGGGGAATTTGGGGTATCATGTTTTGTTTTCTTTCTTGGCTCCTTTAATCTTTTCAGAAATATTCTACAGATCTGCAGTTCAAAAATTTTTTATTATAATATACAACTTTATTTCTGTTATCAAGTTCATCTACAAAAAATCCACAGAAAGTGAACAGATGCCAGATTTAGCTCCATTTGTAATAAAATTTATAACACCAAAAATGTTATGCTTTAAATACTTAGTCCACTTAAATTTGAAATATTGAACAGGGCCAGGGATTTAGTTCAGCAGCTCAAGCGCTTGCCTGGTAAGCGTGAGATCATGAGTTCGATCCCCAGTACCAAAAAAGAAAAAAAAAATCAAACAAATGATTTTATTAGCAAACAAGTTATATATTGATATTCCATAAACTTAATGTTCTTAATAAAAAATCAAACAAATGATTTTATATTAGCAAACAAGTTATATATTGATATTCCATAAACTTAATGTTCTTAATAAAGGACAAATATTTCCTATATCATAGAAGTCTAAGGAAAGAGTCTCAGGTCCTACCTTTTTCCAGATTTCTACACGGTGTGATTGTTAAGGACTGGAGGAGACGCAAACCTCTTTCTCTGTATGTACATATTTTCTTTAAAAATGGAAAGAGCTCTAACTGCCCTCAAATGTCAGGAGACTGGTCATAGGGTCTGTTTTAACTCCTACAAGTCTCTGTCCGGAAAATACTTCTGAAATAAACATAGTAGAATCACAGCACTGGGCAGATACAAAAGGAATGTGAATCAGGCCAGACTTCCAAATAAATTTCACCAGCTTCTGAAATCAGTTACACATTTCAGTTTCTTTTTTTTTTTTAAGAGCAGAATATATTTACTGAGAGAAAGAAAGCTTGTATCTGAGAGAGAGATAGAAGGGGTCCCAGGTGGGGTGCCAAAGACTCTGACTTTTCTAGGGACTTTTTATAGAGTCAAACCATGAAGTGAGATGGGTCCAAGATGGGGAAAACTGGGAACTCGCAAGGCAGGCGGGCACAAGTTGGGACAGAACTATGGTCTCATTAAAGAAATATAACTTTATAATTTCCCTATGTTTTAATTTAGATTTACCATTATTTTAACAAAACTATATAAGAGACAAAGCAATTATAAGCAATGGGGAAAGACAAAACAAAATTTGAAGCATAAAAAGCTGTTATCTAAATGAGTCCAATGGTCTCTATGGAAGACCTCCGAATGAAACTCCTGACCTACTGTACGTCCAGTAGGAGTTCGTGTTCTCTAAAATCACAGAATGAATTTCAGGAGCAATGGAGCAGAATATATTTATTGAGAGAAAGAAAGCTTCTGTCTGAGAGAGAGACAGAAGGGATCCCGAGTGGGTTGCCCACACATTTCAGTTTCTATCTAAAACATGAATTAAGATAAAGAAGAACCTTAACTGATGGGGCTGGTAGGTTAGAACTGCAACCTCACAACTTTGCTCACAGATGATTTCCAGGTGACTTTAAGGAAATAAAAAAGAATGCCAGGGGGCCCCTGCCTGAGCCAGAGTTCCAAAACCTAGGGAGATCTTCTAGTACTTCATTTTAAAAATGTAAATGTCTAGTCACTAAATGTGGGATGAATCATTCTGTTGAAACATACCTTTGGAAGGCTGAACTTTAAGATGTGAAAGAAACTATTCCCTCCCTTTTTTGGGGGGAGGGACTTCCTCTGTGACCATTGGCTGCCTCCCACACTTTCTCCCTGCCCCATCCCCATCAGGGTAAGAAAATGGCTGTGTGCACCGACAATGTCACTGACCTCCGGATTCCTGAGGGTGAATCAGGTTTCTCCAAATCCATCACAGCCTATGTTTGCCAGTCAGTCATCATCCCCTCAGAGGTGACAGGGTACAAGGCTGGGGTATCTTCACAGCCTGTCAGCCTTGCTGATCGACTTGTTGGTGAGTAACCCAACTATTCCAGGATGATTTGAGTGTGTGTGTGTGTGTGTGTGTGTGTGTGTGTGTGTGTGTGTAAGAAGAGTGAGACTGCCAGGCCAGGGGATAAATGGCCTTCATCAGGGATCCTACTCTTGACCTCTGTTATCTGTTCCATTTGTGTGACCGGTGCCCTGGGCACCTTTGGTAAACCTTTGGTTTGCTTTTCTATGAGCCATTCAGGAACATGATGAGATAAAATAAGCTGGGATGTTGAAGGTAGTGAAGGAATTGAAGTAGTTGTGAGCTAATTAATATTACTACTCAGAACTAATTAGGAACTCTTAATTCTGCAGGGGTGTCAACAGATGTGACTGTGGATGGAATCACCTCCCCAGCTGCACTTTTCCCCCCGGAGGCCTTAGGGATCCCAGACGTGATCTTCTTTTTTAGGTGAAGATGAGAGGCCAGCCTAATGCAAGTGAAACCTAGGACTCTTCCACAGTTCCCATTGCATCCCTCCCTCTAGGCACATCCCACTATCAAGTTAGAACATGTCTGAGGTCTAGCAGATCTGCCCAGTCATGAGGAAAGGCTGGTTGTTCCCTTGTCCCAACCACTTGAGTATTACTGGGGCAGGTCTGCCCTGGAGGCAGGGAGAAGTACTAGAAGCTCTCCAAAGACTTCTCTCCCATCCTAAAAAGGCCCCGGTGTCTACTAGCCTTGCTCTCCTTGGCCAGTGCACTTTCTCCTTAACTCAATCTCTCTATCCCTGTCTCCATAAATAGACCAAAGCCTGTGTGTCAGGGTAGTGTCCAAGTCCTGACTTGTCCAGAGAAGGAATAGTTCCATGTTGAATTTACTTAGTGGTTCCCCAGTAACCCATTAGGGTAATATTTTTCTTCTCATGGAGCTGACTTTCCCTACAGGTCCAATGATGTGACCCAGTCCTGCAGTTCTGGAAGGTCAACCACCATCCGCCTCAGATGCAATCCACTGAAAATTGCTCCTGGAAGCCTGTCCCTACCAAGGTTATCCTTACTAAGTGATATGACTAAGGGCATAGTCTCCCTTTGTTGGTCTCCTTCCATCCCAAGAGCCAGAGATCACTGAAAAAGAGCAAAGTACACAAATAGTTTGAGATTCATTAATGGGTTCTTGAAAGTAGAGTCACAGCCCCAAATCCTTGATCTTCACATAGGAAGAATGAGAGCAAAGGAAGATGCAAAGCTTTCCTAACATCCCCAGACCATTACGATGACAGTGGCATAGCATGGTGACTAATAGCTTTCTCTTGTTACTTAATCAGCAGCTCCATTTACTAGCTATGTTATCATGGATACACTTCGTATCTTCTCTAGGGATTTTTTTCTTACCTGAAAAATGGGCATAACAGTAAGTTCTCTCAGAGAGCTGTTCTGAGAGGCAAATAAAACAATGAGACTTCAGGAATTTTCTTGGCGGCTAGGCCGTTATCAAGATTAGTAATCTCTTAGGTTAGACCCAATTCTGAGTTTAACAGCTCAGTGCATCAAATCAAGACCTTTCAAACAAATAGACCACAAGTAACACTCCCTCTTTTTATGCCCACATTATGCCAACTAACACCTTGGGCACTGGTGCCTTGAGGAACACAGTTTAGGAAGTGGTGCTGAGAAACCACTGATCAGGGAGCTGAGGAACAAAGCAGAATATCTTGGCCCAGCAGTGGTGTCAGAGCATAAAAATCACTGTTCTCACCATTGTGCACATCACAGCGAAGTACAAAGCAGACATCCTTCCTAAACTCCACCTCAGCTCTAATCCCACCCACTGGAAGCTGCAGCAAAGTGCCTGTCGCAAAATGTCACATGTCCACAGGGAGGACAGGAGCCTCCGAGGGCCGGTAAGGCAGTCATGCTAAAGGTTCAGCATCTTGTACATTGGCTCTCACCTCACATTAGCAAAACATAAGCAGGAAGAGAATCAGGGAAATTGAAGATCAAAGACTGAGTTAAGAACTAGTTGGGAGAACCCCAGGGGAACATTTAGGGCAGAGAGAGGATGAATCAGGCAGGCAATAAAAGCAGCAAGCCTCTAGCGAGATCCTCCTCACCAACTAGGCGAGTGAGCTCTCCTTTCTGCTTTGCTAGCACGTGCTCTGATGGGACCTGCGATGGCTGTAACTTCCACTTCCTGTGGGAGAGCGTGGCCGCTTGTCCACTTTGCTCAGCTGCTGACTACCACACTTTTGTCAGTAGCTGTGTGGCTGGAATCCAGGTAGGTTGCCCTCTGATTGGGGACTTCTAAGGTGGGAAAAGGATGTGAGCTCTAAATTCTTTGTTTTTCTTCCCAACAGAAGACCACTTACGTATGGCGAGAACCAAAGATATGCTCTGGTGGCATCTCCCTACCTGAGCAGAGAGTCACCATCTGCAAAACAATAGATTTCTGGCTGAAAGTGGGCATCTCTGGAGGCACCTGTAGTGCCATCCTACTCACTGTCCTGACCTGCTACTTTTGGAAAAAGAATCAAAAGTACATGGAGATGGGTTTTGGTGTTTGAGGATGGGTGGGGTTGGGTCACTGAGCAGAAAGAACATCTGAAAGTAGAAATTTGTGGGGTTTTTCTCTGGAGTTGGCCACAGAGCCTGTGACTCCAGCCAGAGACCGTGCAGTGTATGCCTTAGTTACCCTCACTCCAAGAAGGGATTGTATCATGTGGTGATCTACAAATGACTATTAGGCTCTGAGAAGAAAGGAAAAGCAAAGCGAAGCAAATTCTTCAGCTGGAAGTGTAGTTTTGTAGAAGAGCTCTTACCTAGCTAGCATGCAAGAAACCTTGCATTCAATTCTCAGTGAGAGAGAGAGAGAAGGAGAGAGAAAGGGTGAGAGGGAGAGGAGTGAGAGAGACCAGTAATCCCAGAACTTGGGAGGCTGAGGGGGAAGGATGGAGAGTTCCAGGCCAGTATAACCATACAGGGCTACATTAGGATGTAGCCTGGTGATAGAGCCCCCACCTAGTCTGCACGGGGCCCTGGGTTCAATCCCTTTCAGAAGGAGGAGGAGAAGTAGGAGAAAGAAGAGCAAGAGGAAGAGGAAGAAGAGTCTGTCACCCAGGCCTGTAATCCCAGCTACTCAGGAGAGTAAGGCAGGAGGATTGCAAGTTCAGGGCCAGTAAGGGCAACACAGCAAGACCATGTTGCAAAGTAAAACTTGAAAGGGGGCTCGGGATATAGTTTAATGGTAGAGCTCTTGCCTAGCATGTGTGAGGTCCTGGTTTGCATCCCTTATACCGCAAAAAACCAAAATGACAAACATGGAAATAATGACTTTATGATTTTACGATATTGTTATAAAATCACAAAAACAGCCAGCCTTAAAGAAAAAAGATCACTGAGCTAGCAGCTAAGATCCCTTCTTCATGCCCAGCCCTAATACCATTTTGCTATGCTTCAGTTTCCTTATCCATGACATGGAAGAATCTGTTTATAGCCCAGTGTCTCTCTTTGCTCCTTATTCCCACATTCTGGGTCTTGTTTTTCCATTCTCATTTCACAGACTTGAATACAAGTATTCCAAATTAGTGATGAATGCTACTCTTAAGGATTGTGACCTCCCAGCAGTTGATAGTTGTGCCATAATGGAAGGTGAGGATGTGGAAGATGATCTCATCTTTACCAGCAAGAAGACTCTCTTCGGAAAGATCAAATCATTTACTTCCAAGGTAGGAGACTAATGCACTAAGGTCCGACTGGAGGGTCTGAGAGATACAACTCCAAGGACACTGAATGGCCTTGCACTCTACAGGCACCACCCCCAGCTTCCCATACTCGTCTGTTCCCCTCCATCCCCCTGACCCCCAAAATTTTGTTTTCTATCTTCTCTGTGTCACAATATGCTTTTCCCTGGGGCCCAAGTCTGCTTGTGACCAGGCTCCTCTCTCCCAACTTTTAGTTTTAATTTCCAGAAGGCCTTTTAATTTCCAGAAGGAGTATTGAATCATCCATGTTGTAATAATCATCTCTACCCCTTTCTTTTTTCTTTGATCGGGGAGAGGTCATCTCTAGGATTGACTTCTGACAGAAGTAAGGCTGTCTTTTGACCAGGGGAGGGTGCTGTCCCCCGGGGTATCTTGGCCAGGTCCTGCGGGAGCTGAGTCATAGCTGAATCCACCACTGAGCAATTCTGAGCGGGAGGGTCGGCTGCGTGGGTGATGAGTGAGTGTGAAGCTCATAAAAGCCATTCAGACACCACTGTTGCTGGGCGTGGGGCCAGCAGAGAGCATCCAGACAATTCCTCAGGGCTGCTGCAGCCTCGCCATGCCTGGACCCATACCTACTGCTGCCGGCAACCAGCTCATCCAAACAGCTGTGGGTGGAGTGTGGTGCAAGGGAGGCAAAGACCTAAGACATGGTGGAAAAGGATGGTGGTTAGGCGTTTAGATTACTGAACTGTGTTCCCTCTGTGCTGGAATGCCAGGGTGACTCTCTTGGTTTCTCTAGACCTTGTTTTGTTTTTAAGCAATGGGAGAACAGCTCACCTATAAACCCCTAGAGTCTATCTGGGATTTCTAGAATTCAGCAAAGATGCTAAGCAGCGAACCTTTAAGATTGTTCTTATTTTCTGACTGAACCTGAAGGGAACAAAAAGAATAGGGAGTGTCTCATTTCTGTGTTTCCACAAAACCACTGGAAACAGGAATTCCACAAGGGTTCCTTCTGTCACCTATTTTTCATTTCTTTTCTTTGTCCCCCCAAACCTCCCTCCCCCACCCCCGTGCAGCAGCCAGCTCCTGTCACCATCTCTCTTTCAGAGGACTCCTGATGGATTTGACTCAGTGCCACTGAAGACTTCCTCAGGAGGCCCAGACATAGACCTGTGAGAGGCACTGCTTTTCTCACCTGCGTCATCAATTTGGCATATCACTTTGCAAGCCTGTGGGTGCCAGCATCCTGCAATACTCACTGCTGGAAATCTCTGCATTGTGGCCTTATCAGAAGAAGTTTGAATTTCAGATCTTTGTTTTTTATAGAGTACCCAAACTTCGCTTTCTGCTTTCCTCAAACCTGCCAAATATACCCACACTTTGTATATTATTCCCTTGCTTGCATCTTGTTTCTTAAAATGGTCCAGTCACCAGAGCCATAGCCTCCTCTGCCATAATTCTTAGAGCTCTGGAGTGAAAATATTTGTCTCTTAAGGATAAAAGTAACTCACTGAAAGGCAGGAACAGCTGAGGGTTTTCCCGGCCATATACCCTCAGCTTATGATCTCTTTACAGGAGAGCCTGGGTGAGTTGGGAGGTAGGGGTTCTTGGAAGGTGATTCTCATGGAGACCTGGATTCACTTCTCCTGGACAGGCAGCTCAAACTGAGGGCAGTGGACAATCAGAGGGCAAGCTGAGGAAAGCCTGGGAAAGAAGAGGCTTGATAAGCACAGAGAGAGGCAAGAAAGAATGGGGAGGGGGGTTGTTTTTGTTTTTGTTTAGTATTTTTTTTATAACTAGGTACCTCATTTTGTCCTCTTAAGTAAGTAATAAATATATTCTCACTAATGCCAAAGGAAAATGTTTATCAGGAAAATGCCAAAGTCCTGGTGGATCTATTCTCTCAGTTGTTTATTTACTTATTTTTATCTCTCTGTGACACGAAAAACATAGGGAGGCCAAGGTTTTAATGGGCCTGTACTGGGGGCTCCTGCCCATAATAGCTCAGACCTGAGGCAGTCATGATGTCTGCTTCTGAGCTCAACTTATCTGCTAAGCCACAAAATTAAAAACTCTGGTGAGAAAGGGCACCGAATCCCAAGCCCATACTGCAACAGCAGAAGCAGACCTGTCTTCTAGGAGGCAAGAGCAGGGGAGTTTAACAAGGTGTTCACTAAACCAGGGTGCTTGCTTCTCACTACTAAGCTCCTGTCCTTGCGTTTTATGCGTGCTCCTTTCCTTCATGCACTTAAAAAATTACAAAGAGTAGCCCCCATTTCTGACAACAGTCCCTTTGAAAAGTGAATAGAATGAGTGTCCTCTCTATTCCTTTCTCCCTTTCATTCTAACTATAATCTGTAAGCCTGAAGTGTCTAGAATGGTAAAACCACAGCAAGACTTTCAATTATGTTTTTCTTTCTAACCACTGGAAAGTCTGTCTCCCTTATCCAGCTAGATTAACCAGTTCCCATTGTCCACGGTTTGTCCCTGTGCCCCTTTTCCATTGACCATTTGGCGATCAGACAGTCAGAATAGAATGGAGAGGCATTTCTGAGCAGTTCATCTGCCAACAAAGTGGTTTTCACATCTGATTAGCTATCACTGTCTTGACATTAATCTTATAAAAGTCAGTGTGAAGAGGAGCCCCGTTATAACTTCTGGCCATCAGCATCACTGAAGGCAGGAAGTCCCTTTGGCTCAATCAGTCTAGATGCTGGTCTTGAACTCACTATCTAGTCCAGGCTGGCCTTAAACTCTTAACAATCCTCCTCCCTCAACCTCCCTAGTTCTGGGGTTATAGGCATCTACCAACATGTCCGAGTGGATGGTTTTCTTGGATAACCAGATCTCCCCCGTTGTGTGGTAATTAGATTCTTAGAACCACGGGCCACAGCAGAATTGCCGGAGATGCACATTTGTACACATGCAGCCCCAAACTCCAGCCTTCTAAAGCGTCAACACCTGGGCATCTACTTCCTGCTAAATAGCTCCCTTTTGTGACAAAGGTCACAGAAGGGCCTTAGATTATTCTAGAAAAACTTTATCCCTCTAAATTCTTTATTCTGCTATGTTGAAACTGAATGTCCCCAGACCAACCTGAAATTCCACTGATTTAGTTAAAATGCTTTAAGGATCTCCTTTTTATTGGGTTGATTCTAAGGGGAGGGGGTCTCCCTTTGCTCTCCTAGAAAATTACATGCTTTAGAATTTTAAGAGCTTCATTGGCTGTAATTCATACCATACAATTTGCTCCTTTAAAATATACAATTCAATGGCTTTTAGGATATGTTGGGGTTTTTGCTGTTGTTGTTATTCATTCTACACTTGCTAGGCTAGTGCTCTACCACTGAGCTGTACCTCTAGACCTGTACATCCATTTTAGAACAGACAAATGGCAGACCTGCTGTGGGGAAAAGGCTTTAGCCCCTGACCCAGGACTACAGTGGTTTGCACAGAAATTGACGGAGATGGTGTAGGTTTGGGATATAAAATATTTAAATCTCATTTAGTTACCTAGAATCCTGGGACACGTAAGTAACTTTCATTTCATAAGCAACACCTACATTCACCTGGGAATACAAATACAATTGTGGTATATCTATGGACCAGAGGATTTCTTATGCCAACAAAACATTTTTTGGGGGTCTAACTCTATATTAAAGATAAGATGGACTATATTTATACAACAGAGACTTTGTAACAGATTTTTCAGCTTTGTGAAATTAATTTTTTCCTCATCAGGATTGGTTGGATTTCATTTTTATTCTGTATTCTAAACATGTATAGTTTATTAGGGGATGGGTTATTGGCATGTCACTTTTGGGAGGGAATATGAAATAAAAATGTACCTTTTGAGTTGTTTTTCTTGAACATAGTAGGGTGGCTGGCTGGGTGGATGGGAATGTTAAGTGCCTTTGAAGCCTGAAAACAAATGGAGAAAGAGACAGAGAAAAAAGCAACAGACTTCAGAGAATACGGACCCAGGCTAGAACTCTCTCACCACCTCTTGACTGAGAAATCAGTCAGTTAGCAAAGCCTCAGTTTCCACAATAATAAAATGCATCCAATGACCCTGAGATTAGGTGAGGAGCAAATAAGGTAACATACAAACACTAGCATCCTTGTTCCCTTCCCTCTCAGCGTACCCGTCCCTTGTGGCATGAAGCCAGTCACACAATTAACATGTCCATGAATGCAAGTCCAATTAGCTTCCTGGGGCAGGAAGTGGATTATCACAAACTAGATGTACAAAAGTCCTAGAGGATATCCAGCATCTGCTGCTTCTCAAGTTGGCTGCATTGTCTTGCTTCAATATCTCTCTTCAAATTGAGGGCAGTAGACTTCCAAAAATAATTCTCTCAGCTGGTGTGTCTGGGCCTTTACAGACTTTAAAGGCTGAACAGCACCAAACACCAGGTTGTCTACATTGGGGTGATTTTTAGCCTCTAGACTTCTCCTCCTCCCGCCCCTCCAACTTCTGTAGTCAACCCTTTCTTATGCAGCCAGAATCCTTTTTTTAACCCAAATCTGATGGCACTCAAATGTACAAAAGTCTGTGGTGGTTCGTTATTGCTGGCAAGCAGGACTTCATCAGCAGGGTACATACGCATCTGTATGTCAAAGGTATTGTTTATAACACATGCCTACTTTAACTGAATGACACCTGGGTTGTATGAGCCATTTAATATCCTGAATATCACTCTTGCTTATAGGATAAGTCCATACTCTAAGAAAAAAAGTAGAAAAGTAAAGGCACTCATTTGGCATCTGTGGATCATGTCTGGACT
The DNA here is from genome assembly GCA_004027295.1 of Dolichotis patagonum. Lineage (NCBI taxonomy): Eukaryota > Metazoa > Chordata > Mammalia > Rodentia > Caviidae > Dolichotis > Dolichotis patagonum. The sequence goes on from PVJX010032632.1 coordinate 19,499, forward strand.
GAGTACTTTCATGGCATTGCTTTACTTAGATCTCAGAACAGCCTATGCAGACACTGTCCCCTTTCTACAGAAAGAAATTCCAGTAATGTGGCCTGCAGGGTCTCTAACAGCCCATCCTGTCTGCTCTACCCAACACTGCTTAGACTCAAACTACACTGCCTGCCTAAACACACACACTCCCTGCTCCACCCTTCCCCTCCCTTCCTCTTTCCTGCCAGACCCCACCCAGCCTTCCCTGGCTCACCCACAAGGAGTGCAAAAGCAAAATACATAGGAATTCAACTATATATTGTGCAGTATCCCAATACAACAAGCCATGGACATAATCATCTTTAAAATTAGCAGAATGTGATGGAAATGTAGAATTTTAAAGATTACCCAATCAGATTTGAAAGGAGGGGAGGGACGGGCAGTAGGATTTAGAGGCTGAGGCAGAAAAATCACAAATTTAAGTCCAGCCCAGGGAACTTAGTGATTTAGCGAGACCCTGCCTGACAAAAATACAGAAAAGGACTGGAGATATAGCTTGGTGCTAAAGCCCAAGGTTCGAGCCCCAGTAAGGGAAGGGGTGGCTAGGCAAAAAAAGATACTTTAAGTATAATAATTTGATCTAGAGCCAGGTATGTAACCTCAGTGGTAGAGTACTTACCAGTTAGAGGACCTATAAATCCTTGTTTGATCCCTAGTACAGGAAGAAAAAACAATCATAACTTGGGGCTGGGGATTTAGCTCAGTGGCATAAGTGCCTGCTGATCCCCAGTACCC
>PVJX010032633.1:0-20278 GCA_004027295.1 Dolichotis patagonum
TGTGTGTGTGTGTGTGTGTGTGTGTGTGTGTGTGTGTGTTCATGTTCTTTATTGCATAAAGCCACTGTATTATGTGTGCTGTCAAATATCCTATTAAAAAGCAAAGTGAAAAAAACAGTGAGCAGTCTTCCTCTGCCTGCGCTTTCGCTGATTACAAAATTAAATTAAGCTCTGTGGCTTGCTGCTGCCGTTTGATGGGGAATACAATGAATTGCTCTTTGCCTCCCTCCAAGACGTCCCTGGGAACAGGGCTGGGGGAGCCAACCCAAGACAGTATTTCTTCCTCTCCGTGCCCCAGGGGGCAAGCCTTCCTCTCCAGAAATGTTAAGCCCCTGAACCAGGCTGCCTTTTTATTAGGTTAATAAAACACCAGACCCATCAGGTCTCAGGCTGGTAAAGGTCGGCCAGTCACGTCTGAGTGCAGGGGAGAGGTGGAGGGGCTGCGGCCGCTCCCCAGAGCTGGCGGAGAGCGAGGAAGCTCTGAGGCCAGGATGGAAGATGTACACAGGGCAGTGAGGGACAGCTGGACAGGAGGCCTCATGGGCCCCCTGGCCTCATGGCCTCAGTGGAGCAGGGTCCCCAGGGAAGGGTCAGGACCAGGCAATGGCTGTCAGCAGTCAAAGCTGTAGGAGAATGGGCAGGTGGGCAGGAGTGGTGAAACAGGGCACTAGGAACTGGAGGGATCTGGTGTTCGTGGCATGGTGGTGGGACGAGGGCCCATGGGGTCACAGTTCTGGGTGGGAGGCAGTCTCTCTGCCTACCTTTGCCCCCCTTTGGTCTATTCCTGCTGTTTTGGGGACATGGGGATGTGAGAAGCTCCCCCAATGCAGAGATTTCCAACAATAGTTGTTACCTCTCCAGGGTCTGGGGTGGCTGGGCTGGGCCAGAGGGCTCTTCTGCCCCCTGGGTATAGACAGACGGATGGGATGGATGGGCACTCAGATGCCCTGGCTGGCAGCTGGAAGCACAGCTTGTGCTGCCACCAGGAAAGTGCCATGCTCCACATGCCTGTTCCTGTGGCTCTGGCCTCTCCCGGATGCTGCTGCTGAGTGTCCACGGGGCCGTTCCGGCGGTGAGCGTGGGGCCCAGAGGCCAGTCACAGAATCACATAGTCCATTCTGCTGTGCCCTGCTGGTCAGACAGATCAAGGGCCAGGGTGGAGGGGAAGGGAAATAGGTTCTGCCCATCAGTGGGAGGAACAGCAAAGAACTGGTAACCGGCTTCAGTCCCCCGTATACTTCAGACTGCCACACCGCTTTAAAGTGGAAACAGGGCTGAGCATGTAGTCTCAGCTCCTTGGGAGGCTGAGGCAGGATGATCAGGAGTTGAAGGTTAACCTGGCTAACTTATTGAAGCCCTGTCTCAAAATTAAAACTAAAAGTAGTACATGGGGTGCATATCTATAATCCCAGCAACCTGGGAGGCTGAGGCAGGCAGATTTTAAATTCAAATCCAGCCTGGGAAACTTAGCAATTCATCAAGACTCTGCCTCAAAATTTTAAAAAGGGTTGCATTTTAATTAAATTGAAAAACCATTAGGGATATAGCTCAGCACAAAGGCTCTGGGTTCTATTTCCAGTACAAATAAATAAAGAGCTAAGAATGTGGACTAGTGTTCCCTGAATTCAATACCTACTACCACAAAATAAGTAAATATATTTTTTAAAAATGGAAACCAAATTTCTTCACTTTTCTGTTCTCTCTGGCTTCCCTGGCCCTGCGGGGTGGTTCTAAAATTCCTTTACCTCAGTGACCTCCAAGGCGCAGATCCCTGCCCAACTTTCTAGCTCCATCTCATGCCACTCTGTTCCTCGCTTGCTGTGCTGCTGCTCACTACCCCTCTGGCCTCTCCATTAGTCCAAGCTCTCCCTACCACTTGCTGTTCACTTCACCGGGGCTCACCATTCCTTGCTTGGCAAGCTCTTTCTGACTCTTCAAGTGTCAGCAAGAGTAACACCATTGACCCCTCTTCTCATTTAGTCAGAGAATATTTACTGTGTGCCTACTATGTGTCAGACACTGATCTAGAGCCCATTACAAATAATTATCTTGTTATTCTCTACTTTAACATCCTTCCCCATTTTAAAAATTTTAATTAAAGTGCAATTGTCTTGCCTTATGTATTTTTTCTGTTCGTTGTCTCATCATTTCCCCTCCAGAAGGAAGGTAAGGCTGTCAGGTTTACCATGATTCCCCTTAGCCCAAGATCTAAGCATTTGCCACTTGCACATTGAAAGAATAAATGCTATCTACGTGGTCTTGTGACCTTGGTAAAGTATCTGACCTTGGGTGGCCTTGATTTCTCCACTTGAAACATACAGTTCTTCACACTCATTGAAGTGTGGTGAGGATAGATAGAAAATGCACAGTAAGTACCTTGCGTTATTTGGCATTCAGCAAGTTTTCACCAAAATGTCCCTGGACACTGTCGCAATCATTCTTTTATTAGAGCAGAATAGCTTTTGGCTCTGTTGTGGCAAAACCTACCCTGTGAACCCCACATCGTGATGACCTCTGTCACATCCAAATCACTTACCACAGTGCCAGTCCTGTGGTGGAGTGGTCTGGCCACCGGGCAGTCTAATCACTGCGCTGCTGACCCCTTGGAAAGTGCGGCTGTGTGTGTTTTCTCTTTTGCTCTTAGTTATCAGTATTTTTAATGTGGCAATCACTACTTCTTGCTGGGTGCCAAGGACTGTGACTACTTTCTGTGTGTCATTTAACCAGACCAGTATGCTCTCATGTTGACCAACGCTCAGACAGGGTAAGTAATGTGCCCAAGGCCTCCCAGTTAGGATCTATTTGATTCGGTGTCTGAGCTCGTGTTCCTGCTCCTCCTGTGCCTGCCCCAGCTCTGTTACAGCCCTGTGCTTGTTGTCACAAGGCAGTCACAGGGCCCGACATTCATAAAGTTCTCATCCTTTACTTAATGCTCCAACACTAACCCGAAAGAAATCCTTACTAACTGCTGAATAAGCCTTCTGCATTTTCCATCTGTGCTATGTTGCTTTGCCCCTCCCATAACCCTCTGCGTAGAAGGGCCTGGAGTCCCTTCCCACCTCCCTGGGGCTTGGAGCTGGTGCTGCAGGAGGGAGGGGATAGGATGTTGGCTCACCCCTAGGGAAAGTGGTGCTGAACTGGAAAGCCCTCCGACAGCCCTCTGACCTGGCTCAGCGGTGACTTCTCCTGCTTGGCTGATGTTTGCCTCCGGTGCCTTCCTGCTTCCTCCGTGTGTAAATGTTAGGCGCTGTCAGGGCAAACATGCTGAAGTGATCCGAGCCTTTTCATCTACCTTCCCTGGCAGAGGTCAGCCAGCCCAGCACCTGGGTCCATTCCAAGGAGCTGTGCAGGGTGCTCTGGAGGCCTGGTGGCAGCAGGAGAAATGGGACCGGAGGGATCTCTGCCAGGACTGTCTGCAGGAAGACAAGGCTGGGGGCAGACACTTCAATCCAGGAAGCCTGCACTGCAGTCTGTAGAGCATCTACCAAAGAGGGGCCTTTTTCCTGAGGCTCCCAGCTGCTCCTCTCCTGGGCATAGTCCTTCTTTTGCTCAGGTTAGCTTAGTCAAACTTCACCACGTTCTCTAGGATAGAGTAGGTGGGGAAACTGGGGCATCAAAAGTAGGAAGTGACTCCTCCTTTATTGCTTTTTGCACCATATGCTGCATTAATTTGAGGGGTGACAGAGACAGAAAGTCAGTGGGAGAGTTTATATTAATGACTGGTAACTGACCATCGGGTTAATGGAGCGGCCTGCTCAGCCCTAGGCTGTGCTTTCAGTGCTGGAAAATCCCCGTGGAGCAGGAGAGTCTGGGGAGGGACAGAGGAGGGGCAGAGTGGATGGGAAGGTGGCTTGTAGAGTGTAAAATCTTCCCCAGAAGGACATTTTAGACCTGGCTTGAGAAGAGTACTGGGATGAAAGGAAGTTTACTTTTGGGCCTGTCCCTGACCTTAGGTGCGAACCTTCCCTTGTCTCCAGCCTGTCTCCCTGCAGCACTGCACTTGGTCTTTCCTCCTTCTCTTGGCCTGACTCCTCTCTTGCTGTGTTGCTGCCTCCTCCTGGCTGACCCCATCCTGACTGGTCCTGTCTGTGTGGCCATGGGCCTGTCCCTAGCCCTCTCAGTTCCTTCATCCATGCTTCCCCAGATGCTGTTTCCAAGGCTGCAAATGGATTTCCCAGTCCTTGAGTGATTTATGGAACTGATTTAACCAGAGAAATGTGGAGTGGAGCTTGTGCTGCTCCTGGAGCCAGTCCTGCAGGACACACTCAGTTGTTTCTACTTCCTTCGGACAGTTTGGGCTGCACCCTGATGCCTACCTGCTCTCCTGGATCCTGGTCTTCCTTTGTCAGACAGATAGATGCCTAGGCTCTGAGCTGCCCTGGGTCTGTCTGTCCCTGCCTGTTCCCACTTTGTATGTCCATGGCTCTGGGCAGCTTCTGGCTCTGTCTCCTTGTGTCTCTCGTCCATTTCTGGAGTCTTCCCCCCCCCTCCGGAAGTCTGACTTCCTGTCTGAGCTTGGACTCTGAGTCTATTCTCTCTCTCTCTCTCTCTCTCTCTCTCTCTCTCTCTCTCTCCCCTCTGTCTTTCTCTCCCTCTCTCTGCCTCTGTATTTCTGTCCCTCCACTGTTTAGCATACTGCATTTAAGTGACACTAAAGACTGACTGCAAGGACAACCCTGGAGAGTGTTCACCAAGCCAGATTACCCTCTGACAGCTTGGCCCTAACCCAGGACCCTGGACCATGCTGCCCCCAATTCTGCCCCCACCTTGTCTTGCATGTCACGTTGAGGAAGTTTCCTGAACTCCCGGTGACACTGCTGTCAGGGCCTGACTTACCAGGAGAGCATGAATAATTAAAAGCTGTAGCTGAAGCTTGTTCTGATTTAAACTGTATTAGTGTTGCCAACTGTCTTGACCCATTTAATATTCATGCCATTCTGGGCTCCTTTAAAGAGTGGGGAGTTTGCTACCTGATTTAAATTGTGCCTGTCAGTTTCGATTAAAGATCAGGTTGACCACAGTTACAGGGAAATTAAATGAACATTCTCTTAAGCAATATCATAGAATTTAATGTAGCAATTAATATCTATTGCAATGCGCTGCCATCACAAGCTGCTTGGAATGGAACGTAAGGCTCGTGGGGTGTGGGGCGTGAGGACCAGCAATGCCCCCAAATCTGCTAGGTCTGTAATTGGCTTCTTCATTCCAGAGGAGCAGAAAACACACATAACAGCTACTGTTCTTTAAGGCTTGGGCTAGATCATACAGACTTTTGTCTAGCTTATTTTCTGGGAAAACTAGACAAGGGGCATCAGAGGCTTGGTTGAGGTAAGCTGGGGTAGACTGGAGTGGTGGAAACAGCAGTTCTTGGGGACTATCCCAGGAGACACAAGCATCGGTGCTAGGAGCAACCCTGCAGCAGCAAGTTTGGTGAATGCTAAGGGACAGCCAAGCGGTTGACATTGGGGTGACTCTGATCAGTGTTACCTACCCAAGGACACCTAAATGGTCATTGTCATCAGAACCTACCATGGCCTGGAAAGAGGAATGGCACATGAATGTGATCCTGCCTGCCAGAGGCCTATATGTACTGTGACTATGCCTCAGTTTCCCCATCTGAAGGTGAGACTCACCACCCGTGGTGGATCCAGGTTGGGGGAAGGCTGTTGTACATGGTGATTAGAAACCTGGACCTGGGATCTGGGTGGACTGCTTTGGAATCTTGGTCTGCCACGTGGTTAGGTGCACAGTCTAGGGCAATTCACCTTCCTGAGTCAGTTTCTCCATCTGCAAAATGCAGATAATAATAATCTTGCATAGCCTGTGGTTTTCATGGAAGTTCAGCATGTTCATCTCTGCTGAGTGTTCCAAGCAGGACCTGGTCCGAGGGGGCCTCTGAACACTTGGTGTGGTCAGTATGATGATCAGGACCCATTGGTCACCAGAATGGCGCTGTGGTTGTACTACGATGTGGCATTTCTAGCGCAATACTGTGCGGAAATAAGGCCTAGCTTCTTTTCTCCTGCCCATTTCATCTGATTCTTACAAAAGAATCTTGTTCTTTATTAAAGGTAATAAAATAAACTTCAAAATTTCTACCTGTATCTAAGAACTAGAACAACCCTGCACCCTGAAGCCCTGTGGTACCCTTCCCTAAGTATAATCCCCTACCCTCTCCAGGGTAATTCTATCTGAATTTTAAATTTGTCTTTTTTTTGTTTTGTTTTCCTTAAAAACACAAAATCCATGGGGGCTTTTTGGTAAGCAAAAATGTCATTTATTCTACAACACTTCCACCCAGCCTTCTGTTTCTGTGATTGCTTCCTGCTCACTCATTCATTCATCCCTAGTGCTGTGAGATGTTCCATAAAGATGTCTATAGCACTAATGGATCCAGGCCAGGCCATGCTCACAGCTGCTGTGGACATTCCTGCCATGTCTCCAGGTGCTCAGGGCAATGGATTCTTGCAGAGGAATCTCCACAAGAAGATGGAGCCCAATACTACAGCCTTGCTTCTTGTGACCTCATCAAGTCCCTGATGTACTCTCCTCAAATCACAGTGACATCAAGCCAGGTCAGTCCTGGTGATGCTGGGGCTCTAGGACCTTGCAGGGCACTCGAGGTCTTGGGGGTTGTACAGAGCTGGCACCAGCCCCTTTGCTTCTGCCCTGCGAGTCCTGCTCCTCACACCCAAACACTGTGGAGCTCCCAGGAGGCCAGATCCTCCACGGGCTGCCGCTGAGTCAGCAGGCAGTAGTGGTGGTGACAATGGGGGATAAAAACAAGCACCATTGGAGACAACATGGGAGGGAGATGGCGATCTTGAATGAGGTCTCTGGCCAATGTTCACAAAACCTGTGACTTAATATCTATGTCTGCTAACTGGGACAGTGACTTCTGCTTTGTAGATTGTTGTGAGGTGTTAAGGTGTTAAGCGCAGGGTGTTAAGCGCAGGGTTTAGAACCATGTCTGGGTTTCAGAAAGCACCGGTAAACATTAAGATCATATTATTACACACAGATGCAAACACATATCTGTGCACTGGGGACACAGATGCATCAAGAGCATCCACTCACTTGGCTCATTTAATCTTTACAGTGACCTTGGGGAGGAGGGATTCCTGCTCCATTTTACAAAAGTGGAAACTGAGGTGACACCACTTGTGCTTGACTGCTGCAGCCAAGACGTCTATCACCTTAAATGCAGGCTCTTCCTCTCTCTCCATTTGATGGTGAGGAAGCTGCAGTTTGAAGAGATAATATGGTTTGTCTCGACTTATCCCCTCAGCAAGTGGCAGGGCTGGCACTCACATCTGTCTTGTGTGCTAGAGACTGTGTGGTGCACACAGGGGGGCTGCTGCCTCTCATCCGGAAGCAGGAGCCCTGGGGGGAATCAGGACACATTGCAGACACAGGTGGGAGCATCCCTGCCCTGCCCAGCTCAGGCTGGGGACTGATGGAAGCACCAGGTGTGACATTCCTTGAGTGGCTCAGGTATCTCGGGGTTCATTATGTGACCCTGCCTGGGGAGGGAGGTCTGGGCCTACAGAGAGTGGGCCCAGGGGCAGCACTGTGTGGTAGAGGTTCCCTCTCTGGTCTCTGCAGGACATCTCCCCAGAGGTGGCTGCTGGAGTCTCGGGCCAGTGTGGCTCTGCTGAGGTCCCTTGAGATTCTCCTTTCTGCTTCTTGGAGTAGATTCCAGGGCTCTGACTTCAGACTAGAATTCAGTTTCTTTCCAAGCATCCATGGGAAAAGCCAGCCTGGCCAGCTGACCCCAGGGTTCCACTCTATGTCACACTTCCATTTCTCTCTGTAAAGTGACAAATTGCTCCTGCGAGTGTCTGAGCAGTGAACACTTCTGAAACTTCAGGGGGAATAAGGATCACTAGGTTACAGTATTTACAGTGTGGGAAGCTTACAGTATTGCAAGCTTCCCGCATGATGCTAATGCTGTGCTCCCAGCTCACCCTGGAGAAGCAGAGGTTGTGTGAACCTGCTGCAGTCAGGCCAGGCCAGGCTCTGCTGCCTTAATAAGTGTACTCTGACACCTTGGTAGCCTAACACAGCAAAGGCTGGTTTTGCTCATACCCTGGTCTGATGCGGGTAAGGCAGCAACCCTGGAGCTTTTCCCCTGGTGGTGGCTCAGGGATACAGACTCCTCCCATCTGGAGATGGTGCCATTCCAGACCCAAGGCCTCCAATATCATTCATAATGGGAAGAAACAGCCAGGATAGCCCCTTCTTGGGGGTTAGAATTGATTCGTATAGATTCTTCTCACTACCCATTGGCCAGAGCCCAGTCACCCACCTTGCCTGCAGGGGATGCTGGGAAACAGTTTTTTGTGTTCTTAGGAAGAACATGCACATTGTCGCTGTCTCAGAGCTTGACTCATTCATAATATCATTTCGATACTTTGGGGGATAACGACAAGGGGCTGAGCTGTGCCTGCCTCTGGGAGGCCCTGTCGCCTTCTCTCATATGTCTTCTTAGGCCACTTTAAAAGACATTCCATCCCTTCTCATATTAGTGACATTTCTCAGTGCAGTCACTGCGTGCTCATCCTGTCCATGTGGTGATAGGCTAGACTACAGGATTCATCTTTAACTGAGCAAACTGTTGGTTGAAGAGGATGATTTAGAAACTACCTTTGGGATCAAGTTCAGGTAAGCTGTGTAATTGAGTAGTGATGTCTGCCACGGAATGAGAGGGACTAACGTCAGTATGAACTGCCACACATTTGTCATCTCTGTCATGCCCATTATTAGTGACTCTACCCAGCCCATCCCCACTATAAGTTTAAGTTTATCCTGCGGGGAAAGAATAAAGAATGGGTGCGAAGTGGCTTTTGGAACATAATGAAAGAGCCTTAAATGTTAGCTCTTATCCTGTGCCTCTCTCCATCTCAGCTGCTCTGAATTCAAGCTGATGTATCTGTATCCTCTTTTATGGTCAGGTTTGCCAGAGGTAAATTCAACTTTGTTGATGTGACTTGATCAACACAAACTAGAACAATTCTGTCCCCTACTTCTTCCAGAATGCTTTACCTCTTCTGGGTGTGGTCATGCACACCTCAAATCCCAGGATTTGGGAAACTGAGGCAGAAAGGATTGCCACAGGTTTGAGTCTAGCCTGGACTACATAGTGAGACCCTGTCTCAAAAAATTAAAACTAAACACTCTACCTCAATGGGCACAGGTGGTATTAGCCTTTTGGTAATACATCTTATCAGTAATACACATCAATCAGTTGTCTAAGACCCATAAATCTGATCCATATTATATATATTCTATTATATTATATACATTATAACAAGACCTGTGTCTCAGCCTCCCTGTCTTTGTTCAGATTTTCTTTACCTAAGATTAGGGCCTTGCATTTACTCCTGTTTTATTTCATCTTGTTCAATTCACCTTCTAGATTGTCAAGGTCTCCTTTTTATGCCATGAATGCTCTTTTGTCTGCTCTTAAATTGACTTTTCACAGCCAGTGTGAAGTCTGGGTTGGCTTTCAAAGAAACCAGGGCTGTAAGAATAATAATGGCAAACCTCCACCCAGCACTTGTAGCAGATCTAGTACTGCGCACTTTATACACGTGAGCTCACCTGAGCTTTATTACAATACCATGAGATCCATATTATAATTGCCACTCTTTCACAGGGGGAGAAGCTAACATTGGTCCCCCCGTCTTATGGGTAGGAAATGATAGGGCTGGGATCTAAGTCAGTGTCTGTTACCAGAGTTAATGCTCCTAACCACTGCACTTCACCGCTATGGAGAAGGAAGACCGAAGCAGGTAATCCTAGTACAATACTTGATGTTGTAGCTGTGGAAAGTTTTAAATAGAAAAGAAATTATTCCAGGAATCAGGTAGTCCTCAGAGTTGCTGGGAGGGTCAGGAAATAGTGCCAGGAAAACTGACCCCAAGTCACAGCAGTTATCCTGGAGCCTCATGGCCACCACGTCCCACTGCTCAGCACCCACAAATAGGGACATAACAGTCCCTGGCGAGTGCTTGCTTTCACCACCCCATGGTCATCACCTCATGTAGCTCATCTCCACCTTCCTCAGTCTGTCTGTGGGTTGAAACCGAGGACGCTGGCAGAGGTTGGAAGAAGAAGGCAGCTGTGGCTGTCCAGTCTCTGCTATACAGAAAGGCAAGTTGAAAGGGGGAATGTGAAGCATCTGCTCTAGTGAGGGGCTTCTGGGGGTTTAAGGCACCTTCTTGCCCTGTCCTTGGAATGAGCCCCTACTCAGCTCATGGGCACTTCTCCATGATGTCTTCTCTTACCCCTCAGGCTGACTTGCCATGTCCTCCGTGTACTTCTAGAGCTCTTTTACACCATCCGTAAGGAAAACAGCTGCACTTATTTAGTCCTGACATCTTCCCACCTTGATGGCCTGGACCACGCCCTGAAGTTGGTGTGTATCGGAGGTGCCTGCCATGCTACCTAGCAGACCTGGGCTGGAAGCATCAGTGGGTATGTGCAGGTCTGCAGAGAAGCGCCTGCCTTGGTGGTCTGCAGAGAAGTTTTCTGCAAGGGAGAGTGTGGAAGGTTGAGCCTGCTGGGTGTAAAGAGAATGCCCAGGCTCGGCTTCCCATGTGCTTGTTCCTTTCTGTACCCAAGATGTTACTTCACTCCTGGAGCATACCAGGAGACACATCCTGGCCTACCTCACAGCCTTAGATCCCTGTGGTGCACAGGAAGACGGTGGGTTCAAGTAGCGTAACATGCCAGGGCTAGTCCATAGCAGTGAACTTCTTAAGTAGAATGTATAGACTGACTCTTCCTGTTATGGCTTGTGCCTAGATGTTCTCCCAAAATCTCACACACTCATAGGTGGGGCTTTTGGGAGGTGGGTGGATCTAGGATGTGTGATGCTGGGATTAAACTGCAATTACTAAATCAATCCACTGATTGGTTTAGTATAGTTCTGGGTGTGGGTAATGGGAAAGCCCAACCTGGAAGTGAGTGGTACCACCCAAACTTCAGGGAGCCTGGGTGGATACAAAGGGATCGAAAGAAGGTAGACTTGCTGCTTCACTACTTTGCTGTTTTGCTGCCTTCTGCCCACTATGAACTGTTTCTCTCAGTGATATCCATTTACCATTTCACTGTGCCTTGGAGCCAGCTGACAATAAAGTGAAACCTCTAAAAGCTGTGAGCTGAAGTACAGCTTTCCTCCTTTAACTTTGGGTGTTGGGTATTTTTGTCTCAGCAATGAGAAAAGTAAGAGTAACTGAGTAACTCACTCTCTCTTTCTCTCTCTCTCTCCTTTCTCTCCCCTAATCCTTATCTTTACCTCTCTCACCTTCCATGACTCTCTATTTTGTTCATTTTTGGGTTAACATTATGCCCTCAAATTCTTCCAGGAACAAGTTTTAAGAAACAGCCACTGGTAGTGTTTAAAGAGTACAGTGCTCAGTTCTGTGCTTAGTCCACGTGTGGAATGAGTCAGCGTTGCCCCAGCACTGACTCCGTGTTTGGCAGTCCCACCTGAGCCAAGTTGTAGAAAGAGAAGAGGCGCTGTTATATGAAAAATGGGAATGTCCTGCTCCCAGGGCACAGATAGGCGCCCGCATGTCAACCAGAGTGCATCCAGCTCCACAGGGTCCCATGTGCCCAGTCTTCTGGAATTGAATATCCTGCTTGGTGTGTCCTGTACCAGCACCTGCAAACACAAATGCTAACATAGTCCTTCGTGGCCAGTAGGCAGACAGTCATGAATTCTCATTCTGACCCTATTTTATACAAAAGGAATTTTTGAAGAAGGACTAGCAATTTTATCTCATGTGCAATTGGCAGTAGCTGGCTGGACTGTGGGCTGAGATAGTCTGCAGCCTGAGCAATACAGGGTGCCCTGGGTGATTAGCAATGTCTGCCATGAGCAAGGATGGAGGAGTGTGCCACCTGGCTCCAAGTTCTCTAACAGAAGGGGGAATGTAGGCTAGAGCTCTAAAGGCTGCAGTGGAAAAGCATGTTTGGGTGCCTATGGCTGAGTTTTGCTCTCTCAGGCAACCCCTAGGTATCCTACTGGCCACTGTCCCTTTAAGGATTTATCTTTTTCTGCTTTTCCTACATTCTCAACAGCTATTTTCTGGGCTGGATCTCAGCACATGTTGCACATGGAAGGTTCCTAGTTATCTAAAGTCAGCCACTCCCACCCAATAACCTTGTCATGGTGGCGGGGTCTTGCCATGGAGACCTTGCCACAGGGACCTTCAGTCCAGCAGGTGATGTAGACACTTCCTTGGCAGGTGAGTGTCTTTTATCCAGGTATCCAATCACAGTGGGGCTGAGAGGCAGGAAGTGGGAGCTCCTGTTGGGCCACCAAAAGCCCCAGTGATGCTTTCCCCAGTGGTTCTAGGACAATTGCTATTGTTCTTAGTAGCATCTGTTTGGTGGCACAGCTGCTGAAGCAGAAACCTGGACCCAAGGCCAGGCTCTCAGTCAGGACAAACTAGTCCTGGGCCTTTGATAAGATTATATTAGGATGGCACAGGGGCACCCAGCAGGGGCTGGCACTGTGGACCTGGTTGCTTTGTTTCCCATGCACTGGGGGCAGCTACCACTGTGCTGGGTCCACAGCAGCAAAGACAAAACACATACTCTGTCTTGTCTGCCCTCTGTGGGCTCAGGACGCAAGGCCTGGCCACTTATGGCCAATGCTGGGAAAGAGGAAGATAAGAAGCCTAGTCTCGAACATACCAAAATGGGCCAGTGAGAGTGGGGTTAAGGCTCTCTGAGCATTTTGCTCTTGACCTCCAGGATCAAACTCAGTCTGGTCCACAGATTTCCTGCTGCTAGAGGTGGGAAAGGCCAGGGTCTCAGGACTTTCCAGGTGTACACTGTCACCTAAAACCACCATTCAGCCATATCAATAAGAGAGTGCCATGATTGATTAGTGATGTCTGCCAGCAGCCAGGAGGGTTGGAGAGTGTGCTATCGATGGGCTCCATCTTCCTGGTCCCAAGCCCTCAAGAGCCATCTTCATATTTCCTCTCCTGCTGTGAGTCAGGGTCCCTGAAGTCAGAGTATCTTTTTCTTTTTTCCTGTTTCAGGTATAGGAAAGAACCAACCTCCCTATGAGAACTATAGGACAGTCCACTTGGCAGTTTCTGGTTTTGGCTCCTATTTGCACTCTCCCACCAACTCTTGTCTCTCCACATCTCTCTGCTCAACCCAACCCAGCCCCTCTCCACACTCTTGCTGAGAAGATCAGGTACTCCCCACCCCAGCATGCAGCTCCTGGTCTCCTAAGCTCTCTTTGGGGCAGGAGGCACAAGGGAAGCAGTTCCACAGTATTTGGAGTATACGGTGGGAAGTTTGGTTGGAGAAGTGGAGGGCCCATGATGAGGTCTCTGAGTCCTGGGTATCATAGGGTCTGGAGCCAGGTTCATCCACCTGTGAGTCTGGACTTGCTGTACACCAGCCATAGAGACTCAGAAGGTCCTGAGCTGCCTGTCATTGGAAGTTTGCATGGAACCCTGGCAGATGGCTTTTGGGGGATCCTCACCAGAAACAGCCAAATGTCTTCTTATCTTGCCTGTGCAAGAAGACACGATAGCACTAACCTTCCGAGGCTATGTGTGAGTTAACTGAACTGGGCTCAGGAATAGGTCTTTCTAGAGACAGGTGCCATGCAGTGTGGCCCTTACCCTCATCCTGTGGGATTGTCCAGGCCCTTCTGTTTTCACTCTTGCACAATCTTTCCTAAACCAGCAGGGGGCTTCTTCCTGACTCTGTCCTTTTCTCTCTGGCTTGCTCTGTGCTTCTACCCTCAACCCTTACTCCTCCACCCACTGCTGTGCTTCCTCCCTTTTGGTCTCTAGCCCACTCCCAATTGGCATTTCCTATCAATGTCATCTCGGTAGGGCATGTATGGATGGATCCAGGTAAAGGGATCTGGTGCGTGCTACTACGTGGGCCTCTAGGAAGGACCTCTTTCCCAGCTCCTGCTGAGTCTTTGTCTTTAAAGGCAAAGCCTATTTACCTTGTTGATATTATGTTAGAGGTGAGGGTACCAAAAGGTTCATTTGAGCCAATGGAGTCAGTAGAAGTCTGGGGTCTGGATGGGCCAGCATCGCTTTCTCTGGCCCTTCCTTTCTTTGGTGTTTTGGTGGCACATTCTGGGGTGCATTGAGAAGTGGTTCAGGCTAAGTATGGCCAGGGTTATTGAAGCAACCCTAGGAGAAAGGTACTATTGCAGGCCCATTTTACAGGTCAGGAAATAGAGACTTAGATCCAGATCCAAGGTCACTAAATCAGCAAATGGCTAAGATAGGGTTTAAACCCAGGCAGTCTGATTTGGGCCAAAGCTATGGGATGAGGCTGGGCACTGGGGCTCTTGGGAATCCATTTCTTGAAACCCCTCTTGGGAAAAGTGCTGAGAGGGGCCACAGAGCCTTCTTTGGGCTCTCCAAGGTCCTGGGCAGGTGAGGAAGTTTGATAAATAGAGGAACTGACTCAGTAGGAAGCAGATTAGCAGGTGGGCACAGTACAGGCTTTCCCAGTAGGTGAAATTGGCTTTAAATCTTATCTCGGCTATTTCCCAGGTGGATGACCTTGGGCAAGTTCCTTAACTTCTCTGAGTCTCCAGATCTCTAAAACACAGATGATGTCAGAATCCACTTGTGGCCGTTTTGAGGATTAAGTGAGTGAATACATGTGGAGGAACTGGCATGAAGTCTGGCCCCGCAAACATGAGCTTCCCTGGCTGAGGTGGGAGGTTTACCCTGAACTGGCCCCTTGCAGTGGAAGGCTGAGTGCAGGAGCCAGGGCCGGGAGGCAGGCAGAGGCCCGAGCTGACAGCTGCGTCTCCTTTCCCACCACACAGCACCTAAAGGCACGGGAAGTCTTCCTGCCTTGCTCTGAGGGGTCTGACAAGTGTAATCACACAGTTTAGCAGGAACGACAAAGAGTCTCCGGGTACAGGATTTGTCGCTGGCTGTGAGCAGGGCTGGCTGCAGGCGCTGCCTCCAGAACACACCTGCAGGAGATTCCCTCTTGACTCCCCGACACCTCTCCTCCACTGTCACAACTTCCCCATCTGCTGCCAGGGCCGTAAGGGGCCGACTGGCTGGGGGAGCTGGACAGGGCAGAGCACTTGGGCCCTGGGGACCCAGCGCTGGGAAAGTGCTGAGCGATCTGGGCTGCTAGTATGCTCTCTGGGCCCTCTGAGGTTCTGGCCAGGTGTCATAAAGACAGACGGCTCAGGGCAGCAGCAGCAGCGTCCTCCCTCACTACTCCGGGAGTCAAGGGAGGCTGCAGTGAGCACCAACCCACAGCTACTGGGGAAAGCAAGTCAGGGCGACATTCTTTTCACCTCCTCCTCCTTGCTCCTGACAGTTGGCTGATAAGCTTGGTCTTTATTTCCCCGAGAAACAGAAGCTACCAAAAGTGAACTTTTTGAATTCCCATTGCTGTCTCTCCAGACATGTCCTCTCTTCTTTGATGATGGGCGAAACATGCTGGCTGCTTGTATGACCCACCTGACACGTGCCCACTGGACTTTATCCTCCCAAGCGGCTCAAGGACCATGTCCTGCAGGTGTCCCCTGTTCCACCTCCTTCTCCCATTGCGACCAGGTGGCTCCCACCATACACATGATGCTTGATTACATAACCCATCCTTAAAGCTCCTCTCTGCAACACACCTGCCTGATGGCTCCAGACTCTTTAGAGCAAAATTCTTAGAGAGTGGAGCCAGTGTTGCTGTCCCAGGAACCCTCTCTCCATTCTTTCTAGAACCCATGGCCATCAGGCTTTGACACATTTCTTCCACCAGTGCTTTTCTGTCACACACCCCCCCCCATCCTGTGCTACCAAACCCAGGCACCAGTCTTTACTTCAACAGCAGTAGGAGACTTGGCCACACCATATTCCCGGAAGCCCCATCTTCCTTCGGTTGCCTCCTCTGGGGGTTCCTCGGCCCCCTTTGCAAACTCTCCATCATATCCCCATAACTGGATGTCAAGGAGCCTCAGGGTTCTGGCTTCAAACAGCCTTTCTCTTCTATCCATTCCCAGTCCCACATGATCCTTTCCAGTCTGTCTCTTCCATCTTTCCTGCTCTTCAGTAGCTTCTATCACTCAGAGTTAATTCTTAAGTTCTACAGTAGCCCTCAGGCCACGCATAATCAAATTGCTTGAATCTTTCTCCAAACACAAATAGTCACTAGGGAATAAACGGGTGAGCAATGTGGAGAGGATGTACTTGTGGCAGAGCTGGGATTGCTACCCTCTGTCCTCTCCAGGCCTGCAGCTCTCCTGCCTCTGTTCTTTCCATTCCAACACATTCCAGGTGCTCTTCCCTCCACCTGACAACAGCCAGACAAATCCCCCTTCCCGGCCTGCAGTCTCCTGGCTTTTCTAGTTCCTTCTTTACCTTTCCATAGAAGCTATGGGGACCTGCTTCTGGTCTCCTGAGCAGGTCTAGCCTTTTCCTGCCCTTCCACCTGCTCGCATGCAAGTCAACTTGGAGCTTGCCTTTCCTAAGCAGTCTGTCACCTTGCTTATTCCTTATCTTCTGGGATTCAACTCAGGCGGCACCTTCTCCAGGCCTGCCCTCTGCTACACAAGACTAGAGTCAGGTCAGTCAACCTGCTCCTGGGACACCTGGTTGGAAGAGGTCCTATGTCTCATTGGAGACTCATGGGCACAGGGGAGGTTTGTTTAGCAGAACTCCTCTCAGGCAGAGAGGCCCAGAAGGACCTTTGAGAAGCAGCTGGGGAAATGTGTGTTTGTTAGTGGGCAAAGAAGGATAAGAGCCAAGTCTATCTTCTTTTGGACCTCTGTTTGAGGAAAGAGGATGCAAATGTAGAGGTGGAGCTGAACTGCTCAGGAGCTGGAGGGCAGGCTGGGTCTCTCACTGGAGCAGGCACACCCTATAGTTTCTATTGGCAGTGAATGATGAGCCTCCCAGGAAGCTCTGGGCTTCTGACGGCTCCACTTGCCTGATATCTCCAGGTGGGAGAGAAACCTCCCACTCTCCACTGTTCAGCATTCTCTACCAAGGAACTGTTGCCCTGCACTTTGAACTTCTTTCTGCACATCCATTTCCTCCAAGATGGTGGCCCCCTGGGGCGTGCAGTCTGTGTCTTAGCTGTCTGGCTGTCAGCATAGCATGCAGTGGGAGCTTAACAAGTACATGTTGACCAAGTGACTGGATCTTTCTCCTTTTTGCCCAGATATTTTGTTCTCACACATACACAGGACAGTGAGCCTCGAGGGCTGGGATTCATCCCTATCTGTGCACACTGTCAGCCTGCAGGTGTGTGGGCGAGGGAGAGGACTACACCCCAGAATGTTCAGGGACCAGAGAACATGCACAGGGCTCAAGCTCAGAAAACACTAGTCCTTTTCCCTATGTGATTTGGAGATGGTCATTCTTCTAGCGCTACTTTCCCATGAGAAGGAAAGTGGAACAGATGATCTCAACAGTCCTGCTCACTCCAAAGGAGACCATAGGGGGTGGAGGGTGTGGAGTGCCCCACACCGTCAGCCCCTCTGAGGTCCAGCAGATGCCATCTGTTTTGTGATCTAACCCTGATCCACATCCCTACATATCCTGGAGACTTTTGTTCACTCTCTTATTCTGGCTCCTATGTCCTCCTTCATTAGTTCATTCAACACTTTTATTGAATGCACGCTGTGTCAGGCCCTGGGGCTACAAATGTACAAAATTGAACAAAGCCAAGTTCAAGCTGTAGCCCTTGGGAGCTAATTGTCTGGAGTAGTCATAACAGCAATTGCCATTTATTGCAACTGCAATGCCAGGCACTGAGTTAAGGCCTCTGATAATGATGATCCCATTCCTCTCTCTCAAACCCTGAGACACAGGCACTATTGTGGTCTCCATTCTGTAGATGTGTAAACTGAGGTCCACACCTGCCTAGCTAGGGATGGTAGCATCTAGGTAATTTGGTGAAAGAAGCCAAGCACTGTCTTTCCCACCATTAAGCTACAACACCTTACTGGGACCATTTCGCACCAACCTGCCAGTGTCCAAAACCTGTGACATTTGGTTTGTGCTCAGATGGCCCCTCCACAGAGGGGAGGCTCTGCAGAAGAGGGTTCATCCTAACCCAAGGGCAGCTGTCACAGTGGGTGCTCCCTGGGCCAACTTCTCTGAGCACCTGGACACCTGCTCACCTGTGGAGAGAGCCCCGGCTTCAGAGGGAGAGGACTAGAACCAGTGCCCTGCAAATGCCCCCACAGGTGGAACAGCCCCACCCTGCCCCACCCACACCATTTCTGCAGTTAGCTTTGTTCTTGCTCCAAGTCACAAGGTGACAGCCTACTCCTCCCTCCTGAGGAAGCTGTGATCAGAAGGAACAGAGACCTCAGCCAAAGCTTCTCAGGGGAAACTGAGCCCTGCCACCTGGGGGCGTGAGCCTGCTGAATACAAGGGTCTTTAAAAGCACGTTGGTGCAAATGCCTCACACTCACAGCCTCTATCAGGAAGCAAGAGTGGCTGTTGTCTTCTCCAACTTCATACCCAGGCAGAAAAGCTGATGCCTAGGTCTGGAAACTGTGTGCAGGAGAGTGCCCGTATGCATGCAGGTGTTCACATGTGCACATACAGGGGCTGTCTGGCTGCATGCCATATGTCTCTGTGTCCACGTGTCTCTGAGTTTGCTGATTGGTTGAGTCTTGCTTTATCATAGACTACCCCATCATCTGTGCTCATGCACCTGGGCATGGCTGGGAGCAGCTGGAATAGCGCTGTTCCTGTCTTTTGTCCTCCTTCTGGAACAATAGACCAAACACAACATCGAGGGGCAAGGCAACATGCTCTACCACCTCGGTGAGGATTTAGGGAGAGGCAAGGATCTGGGACCAATACTGTGTTCCACTATCACATGCGTGCACATAGGCTTGTGTGTGCCCACATGTCTGTTGTGTAAGAATGTGCACATGCAGAAGCCCTCTCACATGTACGCAGATGTATGCATGGCTGTATTTGTGCGTGGCAACATTCAACAACATTTTCTGTCTTTGTCTCTAGCTGCACAGTAGCATCCCTCAGACACACACACACAGCAGGCTACACCAGAGGCAGGCTACACCAGAGGACCGGATGTACCGATCCTGCACGGTGAATCTGTCCCATGCCCTCACAGTGATACCTGTGGGATGGTCCAAACAGTCTCATGCCATCTGCACGTGATGAGGTAGATCTTGCTCTGTTAGTGGCCCTGAGAAAATTCACCGGTCAGTTGTCTTGTAGTCTATTATTACCCAGATGTCTGTGTGTTCCAAACAATTGTTTTTAAATTGCTTCATTAGTCTGTCTCTGCAGACCCAATGCTACCACACTTGACTGTCTCAGATTCTCCAGGACAGAGCTGGCAGGAGCTGGGCAGGCAGCTCTCCTGTTGACATGGCTCCAAGTGCCAAAGATGGTGCCCCAGATGGAGACAAGGGGTCAGTATCCCCCATCCCATAAAAGAGGCAGCATTGAGCAGGGGCAGATTGTAGACTTTAGAATTGGTGAGAGCTCAATCGAATTCTGAACCTACTGTTTACAAACTGTATTAGCCTGCGCAATCTATTTGAGCCTCAGTTTTCCCCTCTAAAACTGGGTGATTGGCCTGGTATAGTGGTGGGTAAGTATGAGGTAGAAAGAGACAGCACAGTGTATAAAGCCTGTCTCTCCTGGCAGAGACCAGATCCTGGGCGCTCTGTGCCCTCTGACATCTCTCAGAGGCCACACCTCATGGTCATGGATGAACAATTGGGTTAGTGATACCCACAGTTCCTCAGGGGTGCCCTTGACCTGGAGGAATCGTGGATGTTCCAGGAGGAATCTGACCCAGCTCTGCCCCAGGACACCCTGCAGGAAAAGCAGGGACACAGCACGTGGGATCTTGCTGCTGGGCTCAGACCCCTGTCCTCCTATCACTACCAGTGTGGCCTGGGCTAACTGGCCATCTCTCTAGGGCTTGTGTGCACCTCTGAAAGTGGGGACAGTTCTCCACTCACAGGGGAGATTTCCTGCATAACTGAAACTCTTTCCCCTCTCCCCAAAACTCCACCTCAGGCCTCAGGCCAGGAGGCATCACAGGTGTCTTTTTTTTTTTTTTTTTATTTAAAAGAGAATAAAACAAAAGGGGGCAGTACAGAGCAGATCAGAAGAGGACAACATAGGCAACACAGTACTTTACATTAAGTCAACTGGACATCAACAGTATCTAACACCATATCTCTTATTCTGCTATAGTTGAGCATAGTTTCAATTACAATAATATCAAACATAACACAATAGTATAAAGCCAT
>PVJX010032634.1:0-20281 GCA_004027295.1 Dolichotis patagonum
GAGTTCATCTCCACGACGTGGACGTCTCTTCAGAGGCCTGGAGAAGCATCCATGTCTGCCTTTTTTCCTGGTCTGCTCCTGACGCATCCAGCTACTCCTTGACTTCTCTTCTTAGACATGGATCTTCAATCTAATTAAATTACTTCTTTTTCATCTTCAGTAACCCAATATTCACTGATCAGCTCTTCTGGGCCAGTGCTGTTCCAGAACAGAGGATGCAGTTCACTTAAGAATCATTCTCTCTTGCTAAGGTTTTGAAATATCTTTTCTTGGACACACTTCCTGTCTATATTGTAGGACTTCTCAGGGAAGCTGTATTATCAGGTTGTGATGGTGCCACTTCACCGTCCTGCCCACATGCTGACTTGGAACATGTGTTCTTACAATTTGTGTGATTATTTTCTTTTGTCTCTCTTCAAACCCTATGATTTCCACTGCAACTGATAGCTGAATGCTTTTTAAGTCTTTTGTATAACACATTTTCTCCATGGAGCTAAATCCACAAATTTCATCTGATTGGATATCAACTGTCTGAACATTCTGCTAGCCTCTCAAACTCAATATGACTCATAGAAGCTGCCATTTTCCTCTCAGAAGCCAGCTTTAATATTTATTCTTTTATTGTTTTAAATAATGCAACCAGTATCACCCTGGCCATTCCAGACTTTAGTCCTCCACTTCCATTTCATGGCCAATGGGTTCATAAATTGCCGAAGAGTCTCTTACAAACCTTATTTTCCATCACCATTGCTGTTGGGTAATGTAATCTTTTGTCTCTTCTCTCCTGGGTACTAAGGAGATGGATACACCAAACTCACTGAATTTCTTCTTTTTTTCTTGCTTCCAATCTGTACAGCCAGCTAATGATACGGCATCCATCAGACACCATCAGGCGTCTATTACATGATATAGAGCATGTTGGATTCTCAGCAGTAGGCACTTCTGTTCCCTTCTGTGTTGCTTCACAGAATTTCTCATGCCTTTGTTTACCATGTTAAATTGAAAGTATTTTATCCTGCTGCATTGTCTCTTATGGTAGACTACTTAATTGTGCCCACTCAAAATTCTTATGTGGCAGTTCTAACTCCCACAGAATGGGCATTAGGAGACAGAGCCTTTGGAGAGGGCTAATGCCCTTATCAGAGGGACTGTAGAGTGATCCCTCACACCGGGGATGTAGAGAACACTACAAGAGGACGGCCATCTATGACACGACAAGTGTTCCTCAGCAGAGAGCCAAGCTGTCAGTGCTTTTATCTTAGAATTACCAGGCTCCAGGACTGTGGGAATCAAGTTTCATTGGTTTATGAGCCATCTTGTCCATGGCGTTTTCTCAAACAGCACAAATGGACCAAGGTGCAACCCTGGAGTCTCATTTCAATGTGCCGTTTTTCCTCTGTGGTTGACTATTTCCTTTTAACTTAAATACTGTAGTGACTCCTTAAATACTGAGCCTATTTTAAGGATGTTCATTCATCTGTACGTCATCTGTCATTACAAACCAGCTCCACTTCATTCCCGCCGTCCTCACCTCTCCTGTCTCTTCCTCCTTTTCTCATCATGAATCCACCCCTACTTAACCTCCTTTCCCCGTCCTCTCCTTTCTCTTTATCATCCCATCTTCCTATGCTCTCTTATTATTTTGGCTTGTGGGCACAGATCCAGACAACACCATCCCTTTCTTGATCAAATCCTTCAATAGGTCCCGATAAAGCAAATTCTCCTCTCTCATCTAGATGAAATTTCACTATCCTGGCTACATCTGTATTCTCAGGCTTATTAGTCATTATTCTTCTACGAGTCTTGCTCTATTTAAAATAGAGCTTTCCCTCCTGATACTTTGTGACATATTCCTTTTACTAAGCTTTGGTTCATGCTGGCTGCAGACTGAGAATATTATATCCTCTAATCTGCAGAAATTCTCTTTAAGCAAATACCCTTTTTCTCTAAGTCTTTCTTTTTACGCTCATTGAAAAAGTCTTCCTTGCGCCTTTAAATTAAAAAAAAATACTTTTTTTTTGATGGGTCACATTATATTGTACCTAAAATTATTTGTATATGTCTTTGCAGTTGTGCCAGATTATAAATTTATGGAAGGTGGAAATTAGGACATATTAGCTTTCACACACACAATCACAGCCTGGTGGGGACTTTGCCACTGGAGGAGCTTATACAAATCTGCTGAATGAAGGATGATTGATAAGCGTAACTTCAGCCTTCAACAACGATGCTGCTTTATTTATTCTCCATTTATGACCGCATTTTACTGTAGGGTTTTCTTCTTTTTTAACCCTGTACATGTAGATGGGTCCATATTGTTGGGAAAACCCCACACTTTTTTCTCCTCTACCACATTCAAGGCCTCACTATGGACTATGGTCCCCCAGATTGCTTAGGTCCCCTGTTGTCTGAACTCAGTGACAAGAGTGCAGGCAGTAGCCCTCTCATCCTGCACTGGCTATGCAGGAAAGTCCTGACATCATAGCCTGACCTGAAATGTCACCACAGAAAGTTTGAGCTGGCTCCCAGCCCATTGCAAGCAGCAGGGAGAAATGACAGTGGCCTGCTCAACCCTCCACCAGTTAAGCTGCCGTTAAAAGGCAAACACCTGCTACCCAGAGAGTCTCTATAGTTCACTTTCCACAGGGGTCTACTGTAGACTTGTCAACAGATTGCTTTGGGGCTAACTTGGAAAAAATACATTTTCTCTCGATGTAGCTATCAAGTAAGGAGAGAAGTTTGCTGTATATGATTAAGTCCATGCACAAAACATATCTATGGAGGGCAGAGAAGCATATACTATATTTTATAAAAGGAAAAAAATATACCATATCTAACTGTTATAGGAAGGGATAGAATAGGGTGGAGGACAGTATTGTGTGGTCAGAGAACAACAATCAGTGGGAATATTTGCTCTAAAGCAGCATTCCCTATTATTCCAAAATTATTTGTAACAGAGTAAAGACTGTGTACTAGCATAAGTGAATATGTGGAGAGAATAGAAACCCCATACACTGCTGGTGGGAGTGTAAATTAGTACAGCTTCCATGGAAACAGCATGGAGATTTCTCTACAAACTAAATATAGAACTACCACACCTTCCTGCAGTCTTACCACTGGGTGTACATACGGGGGAAATGAAACCAGAATTCAAACACCTGCATCCTCACGACTATCGCTGTACTATTTACAGTTGCCAGGACATGGGATTGCTGGGTGACCATGAACAGATGAGTGGATAGGGCAAATGTGGGCCACATCCACAATGGAATACTCTTCAGCCACAAGAAGCCCATGCAATTCTATCATTTGCTGCAAGATCGATGGACCTGAAGGGCATATTTTTAAATAAGCCAAACAGAAAGACAGACTCTGAGTACTCTCGCTTGTGCATGGGAGCACTGATCTCAGAATTTGTTGTTATGGTTGATACAGTGTCAACTTGAGAAGTTTAGAAGTTTAACTAAGGGACTCAGCTGGGAGCCACGGTCCTTACTTTGTAAATGTCCTGGTTCTGTGCAAGAGGAGGGCATGGAGATTTTGTGAGTGCTATACCTACCCTGGAGGGGAGTATTGGACTGTGTACAATACAAGGGAGGAAAAGAGACTTACTTTACACCCGTCTTGCTCCTGCTGCTTTTGCTATCTGCTGCCTTGAAGTGCTGCCCCAGCACCATGCCACCTGCCCTGGAGCCAGCTGATTGTGGACAGAAACCTTCACAAACAGTGAGCTAAATAAACCTTCCCTTCCTTCATTTTTGGTGTTGGGTATTTTGTTCCAGCAATGAGAGAAAAGTAAACCAAGACGTTTGTGAATGGAATAATGGTTACCAGAGACTAGAGAGAGTAGGGGAGAAAGATATGGGGAAAGGTTAGTCAGTGATTACAATGCTATGATTAGGAAGAATAAATTCTAGTATTTTATAGCACAGCAGGGGAAATAAAACTAAGAAGGATGCATTGTACATCTCAAAATAAGGGAGAGGATTTTGAGTGTCCTCAATACAAATAATAAATATTGAAGGCAATGGATATGTTAATTACCTTGAGTTGACTGGGACCCATACACACATGAATCAAAACTTTCCATTGTACCTTACAAATACGTACAAACATCATGTGTCACTCAAAAGTTAGAAAGCAAAAAAAAAAAAAAAAAGAAAAATGACCTGAAATTAGAAGAAGGACTGTTAGGCATAGGTAAGAAAGAATAGAAGGGAGGATGACGATGACCAAAAATCCAGACATGTATGCATGAAAATGTCTCAGTGAAACCCATTAATCTGTACAGTTAATGTGTGTTAATAAAATTTTAAAAGATAGCAGCATAAAGTACTAAATACACAATCTTCTTAACATATTCTGAGAGTTAAGAAACACAAGATTTCAAGTCCCAACTTTCTCACTGTTTGAAGCTGGCTAAAATATTTGCCTTCTCTGAAAGGATTTCCTCATCAGTATCATTAACAGTGTTAGCCCAAGTGACCTAACAGAATTTGCCTGTCCAGCCCTAATAGTTGAGTGGCTGTGACTAGGCCACGCTAGTGACTTAGCGTTAGTGCGTCACTACAACCAGTTTACTCCTTCCACTTCCTGTACTTACGTCATCAAAAGCACCAGTTGGTGGCAGTTTCTAAGGCCAAACACTTTCTCAGGATTTAGAGTGCTCACAGAAGGGGGCAGTGAGTAGTGTGAATTATGGGATACTTTTTCTAAAATACCATTTTTATTACTTTCAAATGGGCACAGTAAATATGCTATGCTAACAAAATGCTACCAGGCTGTTTTGCCAAATATAGATCTTTGTGTAAATATATCAGAATGATATGTAATTAACTTTTATTGTTTATATATCAGAGTGAGCTTTCAAAGTGCTTAAAAATTCTTTGTTCCCTTAAGTGGATTCATGAGTAGTTCTGTTATCAGACTCTTAATTACATGATGACCTGTGTGATAATTAATTTTCCATGTTGATTTGCCTGGGTTGGGCATTGCTCGGATATCTGGTGAAACATTATTTCTGGGTATATCTGTGTGAGGATGTTTCTGGTCCTCTTTGAATCAGAAAATGGAACAAAGATCGATTCTTACCTTACAGTCTTACCTTACCTTACAGTCTTTGAATCAGAAAATGGAACAAAGATCGATTCTTACCAATATGGCTGTGATCATCCAATCTATTGAGGGCCTTAGAGCAGAAAGGAGGAGGAAGGGCAAATGTGCTCTCTGAGCTGGGACATCCAATGGGACATCAAGCCCTGAGACATCAGTGGGCTTGGTTTTAAAGCTTTTAGATTTAGCTGAACCATGCCACCTACTTTCTTTGTACTCCATCTTGAAGATGGCAGGTCATGGGACTTGGTTTCCATAACCATGGAAACCAATTCTTATAATAAATCTTTAGTTATCTAAATCTATATCCTGTTTATTAATTTACCATTTTCCGGAGGACGCCTGATGAATACATCCTATGTAAAATTTGTTGATGTGAGATAAATCTTAGCTTACATTTTCTTACTATTCAAAGTTCTAGATAAGTAATATTTATAATGTTTTGACTGATGATGAATTGATACTGTAAGATTTCCCTGGATAAATTTTCTTCTGTGTAATCATAAATTACTAAGCCCTGCAATCCTCAAATCTCTGCAGGCTTTGTCTTCACAATTTAGCTACTGATTCTGAGGTTTTGCTTCCTTATCTGATTATAACTTAGGCTGAAAAAAATGATTCTTTAGAGCTGAATCACCTTACTCGATGAGTTATGGGGCATCCTGCTTTAGGACTCTATGTCCTTCTACCCAGGATCTCCCCACTTCAAAGCATCTCAGCACCATCCAGAAGATGACAATCCCTATAAGGTAAAGTTTTGTACTTTAAGAAATAAATTACGGGTTTCCGTCAATTCTTCATTAAGCAGTAACTACTTACTGAGTATCTACCATGAATAGAATACAAAGGGTTGAACAAAGCTGAGTAAGATCTAGTCTCACTCTTGGGGCCCTTTCTTGCAACTTGGTAGAGAAGGATGTTTCCTTCATAAGTGTCTTTCTGTTGTCTAGGGGACTAGTTTTTCCTTTGTCCTCAGGCTTTAATACCCACGGCACTATGCAGAAGCTATCACCTTCTTCACACTGGTGACAGAAAAAGACATTTAGGCTTGAACTCTGCCAAAGAGGAAGGCAACCTCAACACATTATTACTTGTTTTAAATGCCAATTCCACAAATCAAATAATTTAAAAAATATTAGCAACTACATACTAGCTTAATGACATGTTAAAAGTCACAGAACAAGTACACAGGGGAAAAGAATGTGAACAGTTTTTAAAAAAGTATTTCATTTAATTTTTATTAAACAAAAGCAAAACAAAAAAGGATAAAAATGATACAGAATTTCAAAAAAAGTAGGAAATTAACACTAATATATTGCACATTATATTAGAAGTAGTTGTTCAGGTTACAAGATTTAAGCATGAAAAAATGATCAAACAATCAAACAATGAACAAAAAACTGTGAACAGTTTTTGAAACAAAAATTAAACTGAGTTGTTGGATATGGATAGAGGTGGGGCAGGATCCTGACTTCTGCTAGCACCAACTGACCTTGTGAAGAAAGAAAAGCCTATCAATTAGAGCATCTTGCCACCCTTCCATTTAGGTGGAGCCGTGGTGACCTCTCCATATGACTTCATTGCTTCCAACTGTGTTAGAAAGAAACAGCACAAAAATTTACTTTCCTTGCTAATAGCGAAGCAAAGTCAGACCTGCAGTCTTGACGTAACCCTAAGGTCAAGGTGCTTGGCAGTAGTTCTTCCCTTAGTCTGCAGCAACCCAAATCCTCACAAGTAGAGTTTGTAGGTGGTGCTTTCCGGAGACATTTACCCTGTGCAAAGGTCAAGACCGTGTGGCCTAGAAGGTTCATGTCTTGGTTTTACACCTGCATACTGAGGTTCAGTGTTGCCTGAGAAAGCGAAATGATCTGGGAAAAAAAGAGAATGGAAAACCGAAGTTTAATGAAAGAAATGTTCTTGAGAGAGAACGTAGGCAAAGACAAACTAGCAATGTTTTGAGATCTCAGTAGCATTAGAAAATCATGTTAGAGGCTTTGGTCACTAGAGGTTGGAGGAAGCATAAGTTTTGCCTTCTGTTGCTTTATTCTTTCCCGACCAAGAAAGACTCAGCATCAACTGTTAACCTATATTGGTGGGGTTGACAGTCTTGATGTGTACTGAACCAGACACGATGAGATTCTTTACTGTGACAGGAACATACTTTCATGAGGTAGACAGGGCATTGGATTAGACATCAGGATTCCTAGGTCCTTGATTCCACTCTGCCAGGAATTACTGCGTGGCTTCAGGCAATCTTTCTGGAGATCCAGTTTCTTCTACTAAACATGTCAGGAGTGGTAGAAAAGGGGGTGGTGTATTGGGTAACTCTCTTGTCTTTAACTGGGCTTTATGCTCGTATTTTATAAAGGCAGAGGAAGTGATAGAGTCTGAAAGCTAAATCTTATATTCAACATTGTCTTAGAAATAAAATTCAACTTCATAGTAAGACACACTCTTGAACATATATGTTATTTGGACAGAATCGCATGCACACAAAAGTTGAGGTCCAGGCTGCCGCCCTATGCCCTTCCCAAGCCTTCTTTACCTGCTGAGTCCTCTTCCCAAGTCAGGATATATGTGTTCTGGGACATTCCCAGCCTTGCCCCGAGCTAGGCAGCAGGCATCTATTAAGGGAAGAAGCTTGGATTTTAATATAACAACTGGAGCCAATTTGCAGAAGTAATATGATTTTCTAAATCATTGGAATTAGCTAGTCAAGCCTGAGAGATACAATTACTCAGAGGCCCACAAGCCTTGATAAAATCTGGCAAACTCCAAATGGGGCAGAAGGAAAACCACACACCATCCACAACAGCAAGGGAATAAACAAAACCCAGAACTTGAGGCATCGACATCCATTTTTATTATGACATCCTTGAGGTCACCATGTCAAGGGTGGAAGGAAATTAAAAGAAAGCTTCTCAGAGGACACTGCTTACAAGGATTTCTTTACTTATAACTTATTAATTTTCACAGTACAGTGGCCCTGCACTGTGAATTAAAGAAACAGATGAAAAAAATATTACGCCTTTAACTGTACTGGAGGCTCCTTGCATACTCCTGTGCCTTTTGATGAGAAACATTAAACATTTTTAATTTAGCACATCAATTTGAAAATCTAATTTTTTTTTAATGCTTTGTAGCAGCAGACGCGTTCACGGTGCTGTCACGACCATAGAAGAATTATGAGAAACTTGAACCGCAAAAAGTAAATTAGAAAAATCTCATTTCAGTTACTCTAAAAAGAGGGGAAATTAGATTTTGATTAAAATCACTCACACATACAATTTTAGGTAAACTAATTTAGCAAGACTGACTATATAATTTTTTTTCCCTGGCAGTATGTCCTTTTAATACTGCTGTGAGTATTTGTACCCATAACCTTTTTCAGGAGTGTTGGCTGGAAAAAAGAAAGTCTAATAATGTGGCCTCTTGACCACCATGCACAAGGTCTTGTGGGCAGAGATTAAAGTAGTGTATTTGTCAATATAATAGGCATAAGCTGGGGATGAATTAAGACTCTGTACAAGCTACTTTTAGTTAGTGCTCAGCCTTGCCTTTTTGACGATTTTTTTAAAGTTTTCAACTCTGATATTTTAACATTAAGGAGTGATATGTCAGCTCATGGAGGGAATTAATTGCATCATTAGTGCTGCATAAAATACTGACCACAGCCAGAGGCCACAGGCTGGGTGGGATAAATGCTGCCACCTCCGATGTGAGATGGGAGCCCAGCACTGAACGTCATTCATCAAGGCCAGACCCACGTCGTCCACGGAGGTGGTGCCAGGTTAGGTGAAAAGATGCACGGCCTTGTGTTTTGTGTACTGTAAAGTGCCGAGTACTAGTGTCAGTGTTTTGTGGTGTCTGCGTCTGACTTACTCAAATCCCAGTAAAGGGTTCTAGATTTTAGCTATAAGCATGTAGTGTGAAACTCATTTTGGAAATAGCATTGTTAATGATTAAAAACCTTTACATTAACGCAGAGTATGAATTATTAACTCTCTGTAGAAGCAGGAATGGTTGATGTACAGAAGATCATGTCCAAAATGGGTCTCCTTCCCAGATAGGCACAAACCTTGACTCCACTCTGCAGGAGTTACTAGGTGGCTTTAGGCAATCTTTCTGGATACCCAGAAAGATTCCTTGGACTTGGCAGAGAGACATTGTGAAACACACATGATGCTAGGAAGTGTTTGTAAAAGGAACTACACAATGCACACGCATGGTACTATTAAAAAACACAGAGGGATGGTTGGGTAGAATGCATTTAAGGAGCTGAAAGCCAAGGAGGATGGGGAGAGAACCTTTATCTACGAATTGCTGTCACTGCCTCACTCTTCCCATGCCAGTGTTCCATGCACACGAACATGGTAACCGGGATGAGGTTATATCTAGAAACAGGAAAGAAGTAGAGAACAAAAAATCAATTAGGCTATGAAAGTAGAAGCTAAGAGAATAGAAAAAAAAGGGGAGAAAGGTAAAGGAAAGAAGGAAAGGAAAAGAGGAGAAGAAAAATCAGAAAAATGGAGTGTAAAGGAGGCGGATAGTGGAGACAGTTGAGTTCTCTTAACCAACTTATTCCATTTTACTCTGTTGGAGATGGCTAAGCTTTAGATATCACTTTCAATCAGAAATGCCCAGAACCCTCCTCAGACTTTCTTAAAAAACAATAGTAGAAAAATCCTGGCTTATTTTACTGCTGGGCATTTTTTCCTGCTGTCTCACCCACCTTGGGAGTTCAAGGCTTACTGGTGTAATCATCTTCTTTTCAAACACTCACCCACAAATTTCTTCATTCACAAACTCTGTTTGAACTCAACTATTTACCTTCTGTTGGTCTTCCTTAGAGCAACTTAAAGTTTCTGGATCAAAATCAGGCCACAGAGCATTGATACGAGTGTAAACCGATGACTGTCAAAGTTCAAGTAAACAGGTGGCATTTCCAGGGATCTGTCCCCCTATTCCATGAGATGACTACAAACATACCATTCAGAATACTTCCCTGGCTAATGCCACCTGCCTTTTTTTTTTTAGTACTGGGAATTGAACTCAGGGCCTCCAACTTGCCAGGCAAGTGCTGTGCCATTGAGCTACATCTCCAGGCCCTGTCTGGTTTTTAATATACAAACTTCACAGGGTGTTAAATGTGTCTTGCAAGGAGATATTGAAAG
This sequence comes from Dolichotis patagonum, assembly GCA_004027295.1. Classification (NCBI taxonomy): domain Eukaryota; kingdom Metazoa; phylum Chordata; class Mammalia; order Rodentia; family Caviidae; genus Dolichotis; species Dolichotis patagonum. Next base: position 10,287 of record PVJX010032634.1, read on the forward strand.
TAGAGGTTTATAAAGATAATGCTTATATTTATGTGCCCTCAACTCAATACAATACTTTAAACAAAAAGATGTTCAGAAAAAGACTCCAGTAAAGCTCCCAGTATACTTGGTGGACTAAGTGCCGCATGTAGATGTTTTGAAAAGCATGCCAAAAGTCAACAAGAGGATGTTCATCTGGACTGTCAATAGAATCCATGTTCGTGCATCAAAGCAGCTGTTTGTTGACCACTATAATTAATTGTAGAGATTAGGATGTTTTGAACCTTTTACATCTGTGATTGCTTTCCATTGCTATGATAAAATATCTGAGATAATTTATAAGAAAGAAAGGTTTACTTAGGGCTATTATTTCAGAAGTCTTATCCTTGGTTACTTGGTCAAGTCACTTTGGGCCTGTGGCAGCACAGCACCTCATGGCAGGAGCACATGGCACAGGAAGCCAGTTCACCCCATGGAAGCTGGGAAGAAAACAGAAATAGGAGCAGTGTAAGTTCCAACACCTCCTTCAAGCACTTGTCATCAGTGACTTGACTTCCATGAGGCCGTGTCTTCTAACCCTTTCACTGCCTACAAGTAGTGCGACAGGCTGGTGACTAAGCGTTAGCATATAGCCTTTGAGAGATACTGAAAACCTAAACTGTGTTAAGTGTCACCTTACCATGACAATTGTGTGTGTGCATGTGAAAACATATATGCTAATATAGGGTATGTGTTATGAAATATATAATGGGACTACATAAAATAGATATGTAGTACACACATACAAGTAATTTCATGTTTTATAGTTAAGTTTTAGGAAACATTTTTGGGATTCTGAGTTGACTGGTAGCACATGATTTCTCCCATCTAAATATTTTTGGGATTCTGAGTTGATTTGTAACACATGATTTGTAACACATGATGGCTGGGCATGGTGGCACACACCTGTAGTTCCAGCACTTTGGAGGCTGAGGCAGGAGGACTGCCCTAACTCCATAGTGAAACTCTGTCTAAAAAAGACAAAAAAAGTGATAAAGAAGATAAACTTTCAGACCTTGAAGACAGTTTTGCAGCTAGCAATCATAAAAGGAAAGATCTCTTAAAAATAACAAAGAACCATGAAATAACAATTCACCACCTGCAAGTCAATGCAAAGTAAAATAATTCAAGAGTGATAGGTGTCAGTGAAAAATCAGAGGTTAACACAAATGACGTGAAAAGCCTATTTACAGAAGTAATAGCAGAAAACTTCCCAAGCAAGGGAATGGAATCTGACATGCAGATAAGCGAGGCATAACTCTAGCTAGCCATAACCAAAATAAATCCATATCTAGACATATAATAATCAAGATTCCAGAAATTCAGCATAAAAACAGAATATTAAAAGTTGTTAAAGAAAAGAAACAGATCACCAATAAAAGAAAGCCTATTAGATCCATGAAAAATTTCTCAACACAAACCCTCAATCAAGAAGAGCTTGGAGTAAAATATTTTAAGTCCTGAGAGAAAAGAACTTCTAATACAGATTGATGTACTCTGCAAAGCTATCCTTCAAAATTAATGGAGAAATAAGACACTTCCATGACAAAGAACAACTGAAAAAAATTCATGACCATCAAAACAATTTTACAAAGAATACTGAAAGATATTCTAGACAGATAAAAATGACAATTCCAAGAACAACAACAGAAAGAAATCATCAGGCAAAGAAAGCAATTAAACAGAGGGAAAAAGTAGGAAACCAACAGCAGGAAAATAACATGACAAAATTGAGCCAGTACATATCAGTTATAACTAAGACTGTAAATGCCCTCAATTCACCAATCAAAAGAAACAGATTGGCAGAATGGATCAAGAAACAAGATTAAAACAAAATAAACAAACAACCCCCCAACCCCAAGTACGCTGTATACAAGAAACACATTAACTCAAGTCACATTCATCTGTTTTGATCATTCTTGGATGAAGTTTACTGTATACTTTTTAGGAGAAAAAAATTCAAGAGAAAGAGATAACAATTATAAATATATATGCACCAAATATGGGAGCACTCAACTATATAAGACAAATATTAATAGACATGAAAAAAGCCAAAAAGCAGTAACATGAATGTAACAGAGAACTTTAATATCCCATTGTCACAAAGTGATAGATCAACTATATAAAAAATCAGTGAACAAATTTCAGAACTAAACCAAAATGGTGAACAAATGTGCTTAGTAGATGCTTACAGAGTGTTCTACACAACGACATTAGAATAGGATTGTCAGCTGCAATGGGATTTTCTCTAAAAGAGACAATATGCAGTCCAGGAAACACTTTTAACTGAATTTAAAGGAAATGAGATTATTCCATGCATAGTGTTTGATGACAGTGGACCAAAACTGAAAATTAATGGCAAAAGAAATTGCAAAAATTCCATAAATACATGGAAATTAAATACTACTCTCCTGAACAACCAAAGAGTCACAAATGAAATTAAAGAAGTTAAAAAATATCTACAATGAAATGAAAATGCAGATAAAATATGCCATAACCTGTGTGATACAATGAAAGGATCTTTAAGTGTGAAATTTATATCAGTGAATTCTCACATCAGGAAAATAGAATGAACACAAATAAACAACCTAATATCACATCTCAAGCTTCTAGAAAAAGGGGAGAAACTTAAATCTAAAGACCATAAAAGGGAAGAAATTATAAAGATCAGAGCAGAAATTAATGCAATTGTGACTAAGAAAACAATGGAAAGAATAAATTGAAAAAAATACAGTTGATAAACCCTTAGACGACCATATCAAAAAAGGAAAGATAAGACCCTTTTTCATGCAATGAGGAATGAAAAGGTGAAAGCACTGCAGATCCTCTGGAAATTAAAAAGATTGTCAATACTTACTTCAACAATGTTCACACACATAAGATGGAAAATATAGAAGAAATGGGCGATGTATTAATTACCAAAATTGAATCAAGAAGATATAAAAGTTCTGAATAACCCAGTGTCAGTTAATGAAATTGGGAATCTAATTAAAAACATACCAACAAAGAAAATCCCAGGTCCTGATGGATTCACTGCTGAATTCTATAAGAAATTTAGAGATATAAAACCAATACTCCTCAAACTCTTTAATGAAATTGAAAGGGAAGCAATTCTGCATAACTTGTTTCTGGAGGCAAATCTTACCCTGATACCAAAACCAGAGAAAGACTCAGAAAAAAAAAAGACCTACAGGCCAATCTCCCTAATGAACATAGACACAAAAATCCTTAATAAAATATTAGTGAACAGAATGCAGCAGCAGCTCATCAGGATTATACACCATGACCAAGTGGGATTCATTCCAGGAATGCAGGGATGGTTCAACATATACTAATCAATAGATGTAATACACATCAACAGAGTCAAGGACAAAAATCACATGATCATCTCAATAGATGCAGAAAAAGCTTTTGATAAAGTCTAACATCATTCATGATAAAAATCTTACAAAGAATTGGAATAGATTTACCTCAATCTGATGAAAACATTCTATGACAAGGCAATGGCCAACATCATACTAAACGGAAAAAAACTGAAACCTTTTACTCTAAAATCAGGAAGAAGATAACGATGTCTACTATCGTCTCTCCTATTCAATATAGTTTTGGAAACACTAAGCAGAGCAATTAGATGAGAGAGAAATAAAATGAATAAGGATAGGAAAAGAAGAAATTAAATATTGTTTGCAGATGACATGATACTCAACATAGAAGACCACAAATACTCCACCAAAAAGACTTCTAGATTTAATAATCGAATTCAGTAGTGTAGCTGGATGCAAAGTTAACATTCAAGTAATGATAACATTCCTATACACAAATAGCAAACTCACTAAGAGAGAAATTAGTGCAAACAAACCCTTCATAATAGCATCCAAAAAATGAAATACTTCAGAATCAATCTAACAAAGGAAGTCAAAGATTCATATACTGAAAATTACAGTACTTTGAAAAAGGAGATTGCAGAGGACATGAGAAAATGGAATGATGTCCCTTGCTGATGAATAGAAAACAATCATAGTAAAAATGGTTATACTCCCTAATTAAATACTGATTTAATGAAATCCTGATCAAGGTACCATTAGCATACCTCACAGAACTAGAGAAAACATTCCTTAAATTCATTTGGGAAATTGAAGAGACCTAGAATTGAAAAAGAAATCCTGGGCAACAAAGGTAAGGCAGGAAGTATCACAATCCCTGACTTGAAATTATCTACCATTATCTACCATTATACTACCACAAATCTACCATTATAAAATCATCATGGTACTGGCAAAAAACTCCCACATATCTGAGGGTCAGTGAAACAGAGAATAAGATGTGGAAAGAAGCACAAACACATTCATCCCCTTTAGCTTTGACAAAGGGGCCAAACGTGTTCACCAGAAGAAACATAGCCTCTTTAATAAATGGTTCTGGAAAAACTGGTAGTGTACATGCCGAAGACTAAAATTAGAGCCATGTATATCACCATACACTAAAATAAAGTAAAAATGGATCAAAGATCTAAGTATTAAAAGAGAAACACTAAATCTGCTGGAAGACAAGGTAGGTAGAAATCTTGAAGACATAGGGGAAGGCAGAGAATTCATGAAGAAAAGCCAAACTACATGGAAATACTTCAAAGAATCAACTACTGGGATCTCATCTAATTAAAAAACTTTTGCACATCAGAAGATATCTGCAACAGAGAGAAGAGACAATCAACAGAGTGTGATAAATGTTTAGCCAATTTTTCCTCAAAGGACTTTTATCTAAAACTGAATTGAAGGAAGTCAGACCCTTCTGATTCAAAGATCCCACTACAACTGAGCATCTGAGATGAATACACACTTCTCAGATGAAGAAATACAAATGATAAATAAATAGATGAAAAAATGTTCAACATCATTGGTCATTTGAGAGATGCAAATTAAAACAGTAGTGAGGGACTGGGGATTTAGCTCAGTGGCATAAGCACCTGCCTGGCAAGCATGAGGTATGAATTCAATCCCTGGTACAAAAACACAAACAAAAAAACCAAAAAACAAAAACCCAAAAAACAAAACAAATAAACAAAAAAACACCAGAAACCAAAATCAAAAAATAAAACAGTTGTGAGATTCCATCTTGCTCCAGAAAGAATGACTATCATCAAGAAATCAACCAGTAACAAATGCTGGACGGGTTGTGAGGGAAGAGGAATCTTTCTCCACTGCTGGTGGGAGTGTAGACTGGTGCAACCACTGTGGAAATCAGTGTGGAGATTATTCAAAAAGCTAGGGTTGGAGGTCTCATTTGACACAGCTATTACTTTTCTGGGTATCTTCCCACAAGAATTAAAAACATCTAACCACAGAAATATATGTGCAGCCATGTTTATAGAAGCACAACTTGTAATAGCTAAATCTTGGGAACAACCTAAATGCCCATCAACAATGAGTGCATAGAAGAGGCAGTGTTTATATACACTGGAGTACTCAGCCATAAAAAAAGATTCTCTAGAGGCTTGTATAGATAAGTGGGTGCAACTTGAGAGCATACTCCTAAGTGAAGTAAATCAGACTCACATGTGTAAATATCATTTTGTCTCCCTAGTGTGAAAAATTGAAAGAGTAAATAAAGTATAAAATGTACAGCAAATATTGTGAAATGGGAAGAAATTATTTAAAAGTAAACAGGACCTAAGATGAGGGGAAAGGAAGAAAATAAAGAGGGAGAAAAACTCAAGTTAGCTATACTATTAGTGTATCTTCATTCAGTGAATAGGCTTGAGTTAGTATCAATTGGAGAATTTGACATGTCTATACCTTGTGCACTGAATAACTACTTTGAAGATGACAGTCTACAATGTATTAACTATTGCTTTCTCATATATTTTGTCATGAAATTCTGTCTTACCTTTTTACAATAAAATTTAAAAAAGAATTCAGTATGTTAATAATCATTTTTACTGAGAGAAAAATACCCAAATTTAATAAAGTCTTGAGATTTTTCCCTGGAAAAACTTAATGTTTCAGTAAAATAAAAGGAATATAGAATAATAGATATTGAGATGTGGTTAGTAGAAGTCAAGAGAACAAAAACTCTCTACAAATCCAGGTAGAAAATCAGGCGGAAGATGAGAAGTTCATTCAGCTTATTCATAAATCTTTTACATTATCAGGCTGAAACAAAAATGCAACACTAAGAAAGTATGGACAAAAAAGAAACAAAAATAAAATACAGACTTACCAGAAAAAGATAGCAAGCAAAAGAGGAATAAAGACAAACAGTAGCATAAAATAAAGTGAAACATTATGACTCATCAAGTTTTTATAACAATAAGTTGAAATGGAATAAATCTACTTAATAAAAGGTCTCTGATTATATAAAAGGGAAAATTTATGGTAAAATAACTCCAAAAAGTTAAATTAAATTTAAATCAATAGATAAAGACATACTCAAGAGATGAGTAGATGCATGTAATAGAAGAGCAGATGACAGTTTGTAACTATTAATGAAAGACTGAATTCTAGTGAAAAGCCATTACATGAAACAAAAAAGCAGTTTTTAAGCAAAAGTTCTGGATAACATTGAAATGAATCATTAATCTTGTATAACAACTAACGTAGCATCAAAATATTTAAGGCCCATATTACAATAAATAAATCAGAAATTGACAAATATTCTAATAGGAATCTCTAATGCACTGCTTTTATTCTATGACATGTGACATAAATTTAAAAATAACCAAAATCACTTCAGATAGTTACAATACAAGTAAAAAGGATGATCACATACTCTCTTCTACAAGCACATTTATTCAGTTCCATGAAGTGTGTTTTTAAAAAGTTGATCATGCCCCTTTATTTTGTGAAAAAATCAGTAATTTATAGAAGCTTCCTGTCTATAATTTTGGCAAGTTTCCTAAAGCATGGAATTTCATCAAAAGGAGTTTGAAAACTTCTGAATGAGATCTATGTTAGTAGGCAAACAGCATGATATGGATCCTTTTCAATATCAAACTACTTTTCCCATTGTTATTTAAGAGAAAACATTATTGTGATTATAGATGTTTGGACAGCCTTTAGTTACAACCAGTTCTTCCAGTTTCTTTTTTTTTTTTTAATTTTAAAGAGAATAAAACAAAAGAGGGCAGTACAAAGCAGATCAGAACAGGACAACATAAGTAACACAGCACTTTACAATAAGACAACCGGACATTAACAGTAGCTATCAAAATATCTCTTTCTCTGCTATAGTTGAGCATAGTTTCAAATACAATAATATCAAACATAACAAAATAGTATAAAACCATTCAAGAGAATGAAAGAATTACAGGACATTCTGAACCGAATAACAGAGAATGATCAATGGCTACTATAATATCTCATTTTCAATAAAAATTTTTGTTTATACTATCATATATATTAAAATCCCAATAAGACACAACATGATAGAACTGATGGTAATAGCAGAGTAGAAGCATGGTAGGACTTCTAAGGAAGATGATATTAAATCAGCAATGGCTGCCATAAAGTTTTGTTTTCTTCAAAACAGCTGTTCATACCATCACACATAATAAAGTCAAACAAAACAGAATAAAACCATTCCAACTGATTATTGAAAACATTGAAAGGCTTCAGAGCAATGAAATGGGAAATCATGATTACCATAAAATCTTATATACTCTTACCAACTCTCATACTAGGGAGACTATACGGTATTTACACATGTGAGTTTGGTATATTTCACTTATGAGTATGATCTCAAGTTGTGTCTATTTATTTATAAATATCTCAATGTGATCATTTGTTATAGCTGAGTAGTTCTCCATTGTATAAAAATGCCACAACTTTTTTATCCATTCCTCAGTTGATGGGCACTTAGGTTGTTTCCAAGATCTGGCTATTACAAATTGTGCTGCTATAAACATGGGTGCACATATAGGACTTCTGTCTAGAACTTATAAAGAATTTTAAAAAATCAGACCCTCGAAATTCAAAGACCCAATCCAAAAATGGGCATCTGAAATGAATACACAGTTCTCAGATGAAGAAATACAAATGGTAAATAAATACATGAAAAAATGTTCAGCATCATTAGTCATTAGAGAAATGTAAATTAAAACAACACTGCAATTCCATCCCAGAAAGGATAGCCAGGATAAAAAAAACTACCAACAACAAATGCTGGAGAGTTTGTGGGGAAAAAAGAATTCTTCTGCACTGTTGGTGGGAGTGTAGACTGGTGCAACCACTGTGGAGGTCAGTCTGGAGATTCCTCAAGAAGCTGGGTTTGGAAGTCCCATTTGACCCAGCTATTCCGCTTCTAGGCATATTCCCAGAAGAACTGAAAACATCACACCACAGTTCTTCCATTTTATAGCAAAGGAACTGAGGAAAATTTAGATTCATAAATCATCCCTTGAAGATGATTCAGGTGATAGTGGTTGAGATTGTAAGGCCCTGTAAACCCTAAGGGCAGCTAGTCTTCCTCCTGTAGCATGTTCCTCGAGTACAGGAATCATTGTAGTAGACATTGACTTGTTTTCCTTCATTAGTAATAAACCAAGAGTTGAATTTGTATCTTCTGAGTCTTAACCTTTTTTCCCCCCTTGAAACCACATCATCTACCCTTATCCCCTGGGTTGGTGGACATAGGGTAGTTTTTCTTTACCCTTACAAGAAGTACTATATATAACTGGTTTTCTGACTATTTCAATTTTCCAAAATTTTGCATGCTGAGTTCTATGAGTGCTCATTCTGAAAACTGCGTCTGGTCGATTTTGTGGTTGTGGAACTGAGATGTTGTCTGTCTCATTCACCCTGGATTATTGTTACAAAGGTGGGCTGTGTTTACAGCATTTTCCCAAAGGAGGCCTGTTCTCAGCTTCGTGGCCATTCCAAACATGTATATTCCAGCTCTGTGCTTAAACCTCCATGTAGTAGTTATGGTTTTACTGCCCCACGGGAACTGCTCTCCATATGGATTTCTTGTAACTCACCAAGAACGTAGTCATGTGCATCATTGGGCCTTTTTGCTGCTGATCTTCTGGCTACGTGAGCCTAGGAGTGTACAACTGATCAGGTTTTTAATGGATCCTGAGTATTTCCCTTTACAGATGCATTTCATTTGTGATAAGAAACTAAATATTTTCACTTTAAAACTATTTAGTAAGATCATACGATTTAAAAATAAAATAGTGCCCTTTTTACTACATTTCTAAATAACTTCTCTGAGGATTTTGATTCTTGCTAAAGGGAAAAACTTTAAGGCCCTGGGAAAGAACCTATTCTGTTAAAGAGAATTGGTGGGTAGTGTTTCCAGAAGAAAAAAAAATATATTTTTTTGTACCAGGGATCGAACTCACAACCTAGTGCTTGCCAGACAGGCACTTAGGCTGCCGAACCAAATCCCCAGCCCCAGAAAAATAATTTTGACAAGAGAAATATCTTTAATTTTACCATTGAGATTGTGAGTTATCACATTTGACTTCCTGTACAAGGATGGAAAAGTTAATTAATATTTATAATGCTAAAACTCTAACTGTTTAGGAACAAAATGAGAAAATTTCCCAGAGGGGTGAATTTGTTGGCACAACATGCTATCAATCATCTTTCTCTTTGATAGCTGCCTTAAAATTTATAAAATAACAAATGTAAAGCCTAATTAAGCTTTGTATTTTAGGGGAAATCTGCATTGAGTTAATAATTCAATTTGGACCCCTAAAGGAAATTTTTAAAAGTTAAGAAAGTTGATTAGTATCCAAGCTATTTTGATAGAATTTGTAGAACATTACTATGGGATACACTTTTATCTTCAGTTACTCTGTAGCATTTATTGAGCAGAGTTTAGTATTATGTATTATACAAAAAACTATGGGGAGAGGGAGAAGGTGGCTGGCTAGGCTTTAGGGTAAGGGTGACAGATAAGGTGACTGCTTCTGAATCAATGCTGAAAAGAGGTTACCCTGAGGCAGAGGTAAAAGATAGTTTGATATGGGAAAGCAA